>CM057226.1:98418141-98670641 GCA_029891385.1 Erythroxylum novogranatense | reverse complement strand
CTTTGTCTTTAGCTCATTCTGAACGTAAAAGACAAGATCACATTAGTTGAGATGAAAAGAAGGAAATACAAACATTTTTTGAGATGTAACATCATTTCAACATTTTAATATAATAAAACCTCCTTTTTTTCAGTAAAAAAGGAATGTATTTGTGAGACACTTCCAAGTCTCTCTTTTAAGACATGGACATTATTATCCATTTCACTACCAACTGTTACATGTTCAAATTAAGACAAGCTTGTTAGAACTTCAAATTATACTGTCCAAAATGATTGGAGCTTTGATTGTGTCCGTTATTAGTTCCCGTGTCAACCGTAATTTTTTTTATTATTTCACTACAAGAAAATTGCAGAGTGGCGACAGAACTTTATCGATGAAATAGAAACCGTTAGAAATTAGCGACGAAAAGAATATTTCCATCACTGATGGTGAGTAATATAGTAACGGAAAAAAATATTTGTCGTTAAATATAGAGAAAAAGAGTAGCGACAAAATTTGCACCGAAATTAGCGACAAAAAAATACGTTCGTTGATAATTGAGATTAGTTGGTGATAGAAATATACAGACATGTTATATCGGTAGGTAATATTATCGTAAGAAAGACAAGAATTTGGCGACAAAAATAATGGGCGTCGCCAATTGCGTTGATAAAAATGTCGTCCTCTCGAAGGTTACTGATTGTCGCAAAACGACGTCGCTTTCCATTGGGAAAAGAGCAACGTCGTTATTGTAACGAAAAAAAAAGCAACGTCGTTTTGTTACAACAGGAGAACGTTTTCTTAGTAACCAAAAGACGTCGTTTGGGTTTCAACCAAAATGACGTCGTTTTGGTTAAGTGGAGAACGTTATTTTACCTTACCAAAACGACGTCGTTTTGGTACGGGTAAATAATGTCCTTCATATAGCCAAGATGACTTCGTTTTGGTTATAGCCAAGACGACGTCATTTTGGCTAGCTTGAAAAACGTCTTTTATATAACCAAAACGATATCGTCTTGACGTTTTGGCTAAATTGAAAAACGTGCTTCTTATAACCAAAACGAGGTCATTTTGGTAAGCTTAAAATGCAGCCCTTCCCCTTCCCCGACCTGGCATGCGCGTTATTCCCCTTCTTCCTCCTTCGGTTGTCGATCCCGCAACCCCACGTCAACTCGCCTCCACCCTTCGACCAGCTGCTGCATCTTCGGTTGGCATTAGGGGTCGTCTTCTCCGGCGGTGTTGGTGAAGGTAAGGGTGTCTTCTCCGGCAGTTTTGGTGAAGGTAAGGGCTTCTTCTCCAACGGTTTTGGTGAAGGTAATGCCACCGTCCATGGATGACATTTTGAGACTTTTTGGACTTAGTTGTTGATTTGCTGTTGGCTTAATTGGGTTGTTATTGTTTTAGGGTTTGCCGTGTAAATAATGGAAAAATGTTGTCAATTTGTGTTTAGCTAGGGATGATAATTTTGTGCATACTATATGTTTGATGAAATGTTTGCTAGTAATTGGTGTTAAAAAATGGAGTTGGAGATAAATATTAAATGCTTATAAAGCATATAATTATTAATTATGGTGAAAGCACATAGGAATAAAAGAAAATGTTGGTTCAATTTGGTGCCATAATATAGCATTGTTTTGATCGAGGAGAATTACCAGAGACTAAAATGGCACAAACACTATTCCGTTTAGCAGGACTTATTATTCATACTTATATTTGTTGGCTAGAGCAAATTAGTCTATGTTAAATTAGGACAAGTACGAATCCATTGTCCAGAGTGCACTGTCGTTGTTAGTTTTAACACCACTATATGATGCAGTTAATATGATTACAAAAGAGCACTTGTAGGCTTTTACGTGTAAACATTGTTGCCTCAACATTTGTAAATCCTTCCTTTAGATGCTTCATGTGTAGTTTAAAACATTGCATTATACTAAAATGTCATAAAAAACACTAATGTTGACTTTCATAATTGAGCATGATATGAAATTCATCGAACTTTTCAAAATTTTAAACGAATTTGTCAATCAAAACATAATAGGTAGGAACTCATTATCAACTTCACTGAGTTTGAAATGTTGTTTTGTGAATATCATCCTCCTTATCCTATTGAATCAACCAACTTCACCTATTTCATCGTGTAACTCCTTAATCAATGGTACTAGGAATTTGTCTTCCACTCTCTATTGATTTGATGCTCTACAATCTCCATATATAACCACTAGATGTTTTCTTTCTTCCTTACTAAAACCGGCGAAGAAAATAGTATTATCCATTGTGCTAGCTTGTCTGACATAATTTCTTTTACTGCATGCTTTTATCTCAGATGTATAGCTTCTCCTTCAAGATAATTTTGTGGTCATGCAATCTCTTAAGATGCAACCCTTTACGTTCACTGAATTAACTCCTAAATTCTTGTAGCAATTGTTGAACGTCCTGGCTTTAATCCTTTCAAACATTCTCCTTTATGAGTGAATCCTTGACAAGCTAAAAACATTTGGGAGAACATTCCCATTCTACTGACTCATCATTTTGCAATAAAAACAACTGATAAGTCTTTTTAACCTTAATTTTTCAGTTGCTTCATATTTTTTCTTTTCCGTGACACCATGCTTTAACCCACTATAAAATTCCACGGATGTATGGCATCGTTTAAGGATGAAAGCTAGTACACATCCAATACCATATCCATTCCACCATTGTTAATAATGAACGCATCAGTAGTGAAATAATGTTCATTCATAGACCCAACAGTAGTTCCTGCAAATTTTATGACATATAAACTTCAGCCCACCTTACAGTTATCAAAATTGGGTCCTTTTTTTTAAAAAAATCTCATTGACTCCCTGTAGTACGATCTTCTCATTAATAAAATTGTGCGTGCTCCCTCCATCTTTTAATACATGTAATCCATTCTCAACTACCCTTAACTATTGGTAATCCATTAAAATCACTTCCAATATTGCTTGAAGTGCAATAGCGGCTTGTTCTTAGCCTTCTTCTGATTCCTCTTCCTCTCCTCCATTTTCATTTATTACTGTATAAATGTGAAACTATTTCTTTTTGTATTTGTGGCCTAACACGAATTTTACATGACACCAAAAATATAATCATTTTGTTGTCAATTATGTAATTAATAGTACTGCTTTTAAGGTACTAATTATTAAATAAATAAATATCGTTTAATATTCTTGTAATTTGATTTATCCTACATCTAAAGTTGTTTTCACCTAGATTTGACACGTGATAAATCCTTAAATATATTAAACATATTTATTATTTATTATGAAAATTAATACAAGAAAAACACTTTTGAAAAATAAATAATAAATTATATTATTAAGATGAAACATAAAGTTTAGCAAGTAAGGTAACATGTGCATACCTATTTGAAGTTCCTTACATGTTCTAATACCAATATAATTAGTATAAGAAAACCTTACTATAAAGTGACTTACTATTTACAAGGAAATAACTTATAAGGCCTCTTATAGGGATTAATATTAAACCATTATTACATCAGCAAGGATTGCAAATGATAATGGTTCTTTAAGTAAGTCTCTAATTCCTTCTTTGATATGATCCTCTATGTTTAGATTGATTTAAATTCTTGAACTTTTATTTGTAACAAAACTAACCCGACTTTAATGTCCCTATTAATGGACTGAATTGACAATAGGCATGTAGTTTGGAGACCCAAATTGAGCTGTAGTTACTGGTCGATATAGAAGTGCATTTTATTTACAGAGAGACTCTTATTTCAAAAGGGGGATGTCCATTTTATAGGAAAAATTTTGCTGGATTTTTAATAGAATCCTCGTAAAATGTGACGACCATTTTATAATTAAAACAAGAGCTCCTTAGTATCAACTTATGATCTTATTGTGGAGAAGACTTATAATTATGCAAATTATTGAGGATAACATCTGATGGTTGAAATATCTGAGTATAGTTAATGACCTTCATTGATTATAATATTTCATGACAATTGTTTTAATATATCCCGCTTTCTAAATTGTGAATGATTTTGTTCTTGGTTTGTCATTCTAGCTCCGTCATTATCATCTTCCTTTAGTACTTCAAGAAGAGCCTTCTGCGTTTCGGTTGAGGTCAGTGATTATGTTTTTTACTACATTTTTGTGCTCTTGGTTTATTTGTTTGCGGTATGAACTTCCCATCTGAACTTCCTGCTTTTTAAATTGATATGGCTTGCGTGATGTGAAACTTGTTTGTAGTATAAACTTCGGTTATGTATTAATTTATATAGGACGAGCTTGACTTATGTTATTGTTCCAATTACCTTAATTATGTGAATCCGTTATTTCATTGATGTTCTCTTAAATGATGAGGTTTTCTTTACTTTTTTGTGCACATTTTTGCAAGGCATGTTTTTATGAAATTGTATATGTTAAATGAATTTATTAAAATAAGTACTCATAAAAATATTCATATTTTTATGAATACTTATTTGATTAGGCAATTGTTTGATATTTAATATCCATTAAATAACAAATTGTTAACAATAATTGCCTTATGACATATATGATTACAAATATATATGTTGGATATTCAATTTAAATATACTAGGAGCCTGGGAATCAGAACGAGAACATCTTATGTTGAATCAGAAGTCTTATCTGACATGTTTTGTTATATGTGGCTAACATAGCAGGCTAACTATGGATTCACTGGTTTAAATTAACAGTTTTCCAGATATAAGTTTCCGGGATAGATCTTGAATGTATAGATGATTAACCCCTGATGGTTTCATTAATCCTGAATTTGTTGAGGGAGTTGATGCGTTTATTCATTATGCATGTTCTTAACCTGCATATATGGATGGGTCAAAGATCAGATATCCATGTAAAAAGTGTAAACACAAATGTTTCCTTACTATTGATGAAGTTAATTTACATTTTTTGAGAAAATAGTTTTTCCCTAATTATTTTGAGTGGACATGACATAGGGAATCGTTGATTTCTAACACCTTAAGGGGTAATGAAGCATAATCATCTGTCAACTTAAATGAGTATGAAGAGGAGATTGGATTTAGAAGAAATTATGTTAATGGAACTAACAATTCGTACCTACAAATGGTTTATGATAGGTCCGGTTATACCTTTGAGGCAAATAGGGATATTATTAAAGAAGAACCTAACCCACAAGCAACACATTTTTTAAGTTACTACAGACAGTTGATCGAGAATTGTGGCCAAATTGTGAGACAATGACCCAATTGTCTTCAAATGCTCGAATATTAAACATAAACTTTGACGGGCATATTTCGAATCGTAGTTTTGATAAAATTCTGGAATGGTATAATACATCATTGCCTGCTGATCATACAATGGTTGATAGTTTTTACAATATGAAGAAACTTATTAAGGGTCTAGGTTTGCCTGTGAAAAAGATTGATTGTTGTCGGTTTAGATGTATGTTGTATTGGGGAGATGATGTGAACTTAGAAGAGTGCAAATTTTGTGCTCAATCTAGGTTTAAGCCTCAAAAGCATTCAATGAAACAGAAATTAGTACCATAGAAGCGGATGTATTATTTCTCGATTACTCCAAGACTTCAAAGACTTTATGCTTTTGATGTTATTGCATCTCACATGAGATAGCATGCTAAACACGAATAGGAAGATGGAGTAATGAGTCATCCATCAGATGCACTGTCCTGGAAACATTTCAGTGACACCCATCTTGATTTTGCAATTGAATGTCAAAATATTCGATTGGGATTGTCAACGAATGAATTCCAATCTTTTAGTCAATCCAGGCAGTGATTGTGCCAGGGCCAACAAATCCGAAGCAAAAAATATATGTTTTCTTATAACCATTGATATCTAAATTGTAGCAGTTTTGGGAATATGGTGTTCAAACATATGATGTCTCTCTGAAACAAAATTTTGTGTTGAGAGTGGCTTTGATGTGGACCATTAATGATTTTTCGGCTTTTACCATGTTATCTGCATAGAGTACAACTGAAAAATTGGCTTGTCCTCATTGTGGCAATGATTCTGACGCATTTTATCTTCCAAACGGAGGTAAAATAAGTTAGTTTGACAATCACAGAAAACTTCTTCCTTTAGATCATCCATTTAGGTGCAATAAACATAAGTTCTTTAAAAATGAATTTGAAGCCGATGAAGTAAATACAAGCATTAGTCAAAACTTTGCTTGGAGAAAACGAAGAATATTTTGGGATTTGCTATATTGGAAAACGAATTTGATATGTCATAATCTAGATGTGATGCATATTGAGAAAAACATTTTTAACAACTTGTTCAAAACCATTATGAACATTGAAGGGAGGATAAAAGACAATGCAAAATCTAGAGCTGATTTGCAATCTTTTTGTAGAAGATATGAGTTACATAAAGATCTTCACACCGGTAAATATCATAAAGCATGTTACACTTTGGACAAGAAACAAAAGGAGCATTTGTGTGAATGGTTAACAAGACTAAAGTTTCCGGATGGTTATGTTTCAAACTTGGCTAGGTGTGTGGATATCAGGAAGTATTTGGGATGAAAAGTCATGATTGTCATGTATTTATGCAAAGAATAATTCCAATTGCATCTCGAGAGTTGCTACCGATTAAGGTATGGGAAGCTATAACAGAGTTAAGCTTGTTTTTTAAAAGCTTAACATCATCTGAAATCAAGTTGGATGAAATAGAAAAACTAGAAAATAAAATTTCAATTATTTTGTGAAAGTTAGAATGGATTTTTCCTCTAAGTTGCTTTAACTATATGGAGCATCTACTTGTGCATTTAGCACACGAAGCAAAACTAGCTTGTCCAGTTCAATATCGATGGATGTATCCATTTGAGAGGTAGGTCGACATAAATTATTGCAATAACCATTTTTACATGCTTTATCTACAAAATTGTAATAACCATTTTCTCTAATATAGATATTTGCATCACTTGAAAAAAAATGTAAGAAACAAAGCCAGATTTGAAGGCTCGATATGTAATGCTTATTTGGTGGAGGAAGCTAATACATTTTGTGGACATTATTTTGAGCCGCATGTTCACACAAGAGAAAGAAAAGTTCCTCGTAATGATGATGGGGGAGGAACGAGTGGTTCTGATGGAAACTTGTCCATTTTCACATATCCTGGACGAACATATAGACATGCAACAAGACGAATGTTAACATGGGAAGAAGTTGAGGCTGCACATGGATATATTTTATTGAACTGTCAAGAGGTTCTTCCTTTTGTGCAGTAAATTGAACATGATTATTTCTTCATTTCAAATTGTGTATTGTTCATTACTGAAAAATGTCATTATGTTTTTAGATTATACGAGGCATTGTTACGCGAGATAATGTTAGGTATCACACATGATGATATAAATAAAGAAGTTGGAATACACTTTTCTCGATGGTTCAAGAGATATGTAAGTATTCACTTACAAATATTCTTATAGTTCAAAACGATATTTAAATGTTCTCATGACATGATAATTTCTGATATGATAATTTATTTTATGTAGGCCTTAGAAAATCTAATAGAGAACAAGTTTATTTATGATCTTGCAAAGGGGCCTCTGCAAAGTGTTAAATCGTATCCTGTGTATTTCGTGAATGGATACAAATACCATACAGAATATCATGGACATAACATGTCAATAATAAACAGTGGAGTTTTGATAGAGGGAGAATTGATGGATTATTATAGTAAAATTATTGAAATACTTGAAGTTGAGTACCCTACTTTGCCAATTAAGTGATGTGTGATATTTAAATGTGACTGGTATGACCTGACACTAAATTTTAGAACAAAAGTGCATAGCCGATACAATCTAGTTGAAATCAACATTCGAAGAAGATTGAGACAATTTGAACCTTTCGTCTTAGCTATGCAAGCGAAACTGGTGTGTTATATCCCCTTTCCAAGCTTACGATGAGATAAGACAGATTAGTTGGCGATTTGCAAAGCTAAACCTAGAGGTGTTTTTGAATTACATAGAAAAGAAAAGCAGAGAATTGAAAGTGAAGCATTTCAAGAAGATGTAACTTTTATAAATTCATCTATTACGTATGAAGATAATGAACCTTTGAATGATCCATCTAACGAATATGTCGATATTTCCTCTAAAGAGGACGACGAGGGTCAGAGATCTAAAGATGAGCTGGAGTTTGATTCTTATTTTTCCGAAAAAAAAGATGATTGTAATTTACAATTAAGTTATGATAGCGATTTCTTTGTGTTTGTAATTGAATATTTTAATCAAGAAATACATTATTTACATTTAAGTATATTATGTAAAGTTTTTCATTCAAAATCTTATTCAAGGAATGTCGACATGGCGACTGGTTCCGGATGGTAGTAATTCTTTCTGTTGGGAGGAATGTGGCAAAATTGTCCCAACCCAAGGAATAAACACTGTAGGAAATATTGTTGGTTCATACACTAAGAATCGTTTGCCTTTCATGGCCAATCTTCTACTTCAAGGTGTTTAGTATGATTTGAACAACGTCTCTTTCCTTATTATGTACATCTCATTTCCTTTGTTGAAGTTATTATACATATTCACATTTGATGGCCTATAGTACATGTTGCTTTAAGCTTCCTTTATTCTCGAAGAGGACATGCATGCTGATAGAGGCAAGAATGATGTCACAATGGGCTATAAAGGATTACGGAGATCGATTTTTGTGAAAAATTTGTCAATTCCTCAAACCTCTTCTGCATAATCATGTATGCATTAATATCCAGTTTTGGTTCGTTTAACGGTTTACTAATATCACAATTTCAAAAGTTCTTAACTGATTTTGTTTTTGGTAAATATGTTCCCCCCTAGTAGTTCATCTGAAGAATTAGTGCTCCATACTAAGAGCGGCGACTCATTCACTATTTCCTCTACAAGTATAGCTATAGCAGAAACGCTATTGCAAGAAGGTGTTCAAAAGTCTACACCTGGTAGAAGAAGTTTCATTGTTTCTATTGGTGCGTTTGAACATGCCAGGACCCTTCTCGAAATCCAAACATCGAGGATTCATTTACCTTTACCGATTCCCATGTCACATGGAATCAAACAAAATAATCATATCATTTTTATTTATCAATGCAATACATTATTATACTAACCTTTAAAGTTGATTTATTGTTGTATTTGTAAGAATTTGTTAAACAATGCAATAATTATATGATTGTTAAAGTTGATATTTTGTTGTTAAAATTTTGTTAACCTTTAACTCCATTGCCTTATTTTCTTCTTCATATATTGTGTAAAATTTTGAATTCAAATTATTATATTTGTAGAGAATTCGATAAACATTGAATTTCAGCTAACAATATGGGCCCAAAGAGACAGCGTGAGGTTATGCAGCTGAGGTTTAGAGGCATGTTCGTAGCAACTAACTATGAAGGTGGATCGTCTTCATCCGCAACTCGTACTAACTCACCTGCTCCCCCTCCATACCCGACAATTGCAGATGACACATCACCTACTACTCCTTATGCTACACCATCTCCTACCCCAACTTTTATATCATCCAATACCTCTTTATCAAATAGAGGAGAGGTCCGCCACCCTGGAGTTGTGGGACCTGATGGAAGAAAGTATGTAACAGTTGTCAATGAAAAGTAAGCGAAATCACATTAACTACTATTTGCTTTTGATTAAGTCTTAGGTTTATTAGTTTTTTGCTAGTCAAATTACTTCTTATATTAGGTTGGTTCCTTCTGGGTAGAGTTCCATAAATATGACTTCCACATTTAAGCAAAGGATTGATCCTAAGGGTTTGTGAGGAAGAAAATATCTGAGGCTACAAAGCAAATTTACTTTCAGGAGTTTGAGGTACAATATATATTTATTTTCTTTTTATATTGATTTATATACACTAATTAGATAAATATTATTACATTATATATAATAGACTAATTTTTTCTTCTTATTTTAAAAAGAAATTTTCTAGGATTCTTGTTTCAATGCTAGCATGTATAAAGTATAGTAGAAGCGACCTCATATACGTTATCACGACTTCATTGGTGCGATATACAAGACTGGCACGACCGCATTATATTTTGGAGAAAATTTGGAGTCGTTGGTAGGAGTATTGGGCATCTCAGGGCGTAACTCTGTCAACAGACGTGGAGGCTCAGAGGGAGAGAGTCTTCCCGTACATACGAGAGGATCAATAACCCACCACGAGCATGCACAATGCCTTGTAAGTATCTCAACTTGATACTTATTTTGTAAATATTTTGTTTTGCTTTATTATAGACAATGATAATGGTATAAACGTCCAGTGCCATATATGGCTGTGTTGTAACATCCCGTCACTGATGGGATGGGTACAGTTCATTTCATACGTATTTGGCATGTTCATGCATTATTGCATTATGTATAATTGGCAATGATTGTATTGGTATTCGTACGTACATACATGTATGACATATGTCCGGTTTGATTTGGATAACTTGAATTTGGAGATGATTAGGGCATGTGTGATATTAGGTCAAATTAAGTTCGAAAATTGAATTTGAGTTAGAAATGAAAGTTAGGAAATTGAATTATGAAATTGGAGTATATGATTATGAGTTTTCTATTTTTTGAGGATTTATAGGAATTTTTCTAGAATTTTCGGAGTATTAGGTCCGGACCGGAAAATTCACATAATGACTGATTAATCGAGTTCCAGTTCCGTGATTAATTGGAAATTTGTATGAAATAATTGGAGTTATGATCTTAGGAATTTTTATTCCTAGTTATTGGAATTCGGGAGAAATTAGAATTAGAAACTGACTCGAGGTTGTTTGGATTGGACTTGTGGCAAATGAATTTGCCAAACAAGCCTTAAGTCTCTTTAGTTTATAAACTTCCTTCTTTGAATTTGACAATCACGATGCTTGTTTCCTGTGAAAGAAAAACTTGAAGTTTCCTCCTTCCTCCATCGTGATTTCTTCCCTTATTGCTTCTTGATTTTCCTTCTTATTCTTGACTTCCCCTTCCATCCTTGAATCTATCCTTGAGTTTGGTGTTGTAAAGGTTAGAGATGGGTTTGGATTTTGGTGTTGTCGTGGGTGCCGTGGGTGTTGATTTGGCTTGAGACTTGGATTCTCTTGGTGATTTGGAAGGTTTAAGACTTTAATCAAGTAAGTTCCTACTTATTTATGTTTTAAATAGTTAGATTTGAGTTAGATTTGAGCATTGAATTAAGGTATAATGGTTTGAAATTTTAGAAGTTTCGGAAGATAAGGTTAGGAGGAAATTTGGTGATTTTGATTTTTGGGTAATTGTTGAATAATGGTTATTTAGTGGATCTAAGCTTAGGACGAGCGCGGAAGGCGCGCCGCAGAGAGTTGAGAGGTGATCGTCGTCGACGACGTCTGTTGTCGTCTGCCATGACGAAGAACGCTTGTTCGCCATGGCGAGGCGTGCGGACGCCGCGACGAAGGCGAAGAGATAGGAGCTTACCGCGGCGAGGGAGCAGGCGCCCCGACGAGGAAGGCCATTTTTAGAAAATTAAGTTTTGAGGTTTTTGAATTTGGAATTTAGGAATTTGATGATTCAACTGAATATGATTATGAATTCGGGATTTAGAACTTGAGATTGGGAAATTCGGATTAGTGTAGGGAATGTCATAACATGTATAGTACGTACATTATTCGATTCATATGCATCATTGAGCATTGAAATTGCTACAATTAGTAATGTTAGTTATGTTTTGATTGTGATAGAGGTGCCAGTGGATCGCCGATTGTCCGACGTAGGCGAGACTTCCCGGCAGTAGCTCGGAATTTCTGAGGTGAGTAACCTAGTTAGTTTCTCAACCTTGTTGTGTTTATTTTATGCACCGATGCCATGTGGAGTTAAGGATGGATTGTATGTGTTTGTTTTGATTGATTTCGGATCACAGGTGTTCGAAATAATTGAAATGTGTTATAGAAGTGTAAATTGTGCATTAATTGTTAATCAGTGGTTTCAAATGCAAATTGGATAGTGATATTAGGTTGTGGCACGATTTGTGGGATTTGTAACATGTGCATTCATGCCATCATGCATGATCAGATAATTGACAGTTGCGACCGGTGCAGTCACCGTATTCAGAGCTTTAAGCTCAACGTACAGGGCCTCGAGCCCAACGATTTTCAGAGCTTTATGCTCAACGTATTAGGGCTTCTGAGCCCAATATTTTCGGAGCCAATGACTCAACATATATGAGCTCAGGCGCACGGTCACAACAACGAAAGAAAATGAAAGAGTCACATGTACATTGCATATAGGAATGTTCAAATGTGAATTGTATGAAAGGCGCATTGCCTTATAAATGTGAAATCGGATGCATGTGATTTCTGTTTGTGATATATGTACGATGTTGTGTGATTGTTTGAATATGCATGAGTTGGGTGGACCATCGATGATGGTTTCTCACTGAGTTCGCAAACTCACCCAACATTGCATCTATTTTCAGACGGTATAGTTTGACTCTAGCTCCAAATCAATGTGACTTTTCTGCTTTGTGTGTGTCTTGCGAGAGGAGCATGGCCCATGTGCGGTCATTGGGGATCTTTTGGGATATTTTGTGGATGTCTTATCTAGGAGTTGTGTTAGTTCTTTTGGGCTTGTACAGCTGTATATATATGACTGATGATGTACTTATAGTTTTAAGAGATGAAATGAGCAGTACTGTTGGGTTTTAAAATTTTAGTCAATTCGATATTACTGCTTTATTATATTGATGCCATGAGATTTATAGAAATGATCGAATCGTAGTGCACTCTCATCGTAGGTTATGCATCGGTACGAACTACGGGCGTCCCGGTGTATACTCTACGGTAAGGGGGCGCTACATGTGTTGAGTTATTTTCTTTGTTCAACAGGGGATAAATATCATAAAAATAAAGAAAATTATGCCGAAATTTTTATAAATTATATTTCACATCTAACAATTTAGGTTATACATGTAGGAAAAGTCCTTAGGTATCAGGCCTACACCGATTCAGCTGTTTTTGCACACTCATACAAAAAACCATAACAGTGTGACATTCATCAACAACCGATGTAGAGAACTGAATGTGTGTGAAATTAATGCATTATTATAATTTCTTAATAATAATCCCTTACTAATGTAATTATTGCTTCCTAATATGACCAAATATAGCAAACCATTCAGCAACAGTCTCAGGAGGAACAACCTGTAGACACTCAGATGTATTTTGATGTTATGGGTGGTAGGGATCGTTGTTGAAGGATATTTGGGCTAGGTTCATATGCGAACACATGTTATTTGCAATTTTTCATGTCCAGTACAGCAGCGTCTGCTAGGCCAACACACAACAATGAAGTCATCGAGTTTCGGGCCATAGTGCAAACATTGATGGAGTAGATAACTCACATGAAAGAGGAGCAGATGGCTAACTAGAATCAACTGATGAGAGAGTAGATGGAACATATGGCTCAGCTGAGACAGGAGATAGAACAGTTGAAGGGGAGGCTTAGTAGCTCAGAGCAACCGCGATCACTACGACATTAGCTTTTCCTAGTCATTTGCTTTCAATTACAAACATAAGTTATATACACTTTAATGTTTCTATTATCAATTGAAATAATATTAACTTTATATCATTAATTATTTTTCTGAATTCAACAAATTATATAAATCTACAAATTCATTTATTATGCATGATAATTGATAACTCTAAAAATTATGCATTTATCACAAGATCATAAAATCGAAAAGTTTAAAAATTTTCTTACTACTTATTACTGATGGAATATAGAATATCATCAAAAAATTAACATATTTTGTCGACAGAAATCGTAGTTTCGTCGGTAAATTTGAATATTATTTAACAACGAAATTTAAATTATCGTCTGTAAATCAATATATTTTATTGATGGTATTTTATATTTTGTTTGTAAATATGATAACACTTCAATTACATTAACTATGGGTTACTGACGGAAAGTCTCCCGTTAGTAAATTTTACCAATGGTTTTGTGCTTTATCTTCCATCGGTATATTTACTGACGGAATATAGTTTGTTGGTAACTTTAACTACGGGTGTTTTATCGACGAATTCGTCCGTCGGTAATTTATTTTATCGAAAGAAATACGCAGTTTACCGACACTTTGTTCCATCGATAAACCACTAATTTCTTGTAGTGTTTTATTATTACTCACTCCATAAAAATACTTTTATTTAAAAAAAACACGTACTAATTTAACAAAAATTGATTTAAAAGCTATTTTAACATCACAAAATTTGTTTAACTAATTTAAAATATTTTATTAAAACTAAATTACAAGAAATATAATTTCTTTTACTTTGATTACATCATTCTCGTCTCATCTTGTTATATGATTTGCATGACTAGTTCATATGAAACAATTATTGAGAATGTAGTTTTTAAATAATTGTATTATGTTGTCCGTAAGTATTAACTAAAAAAGTTATATATTTTTAAAAATAATTTAATGAGTTAACTAATTTCTTAAAATTGGGTGACAAGTTTAATTTAATTAATATTGATATTTTTAATATATTTTTACTTTCAGTTAATTGCATTTATCAAAAGTCTCTCATTGTAGGAACACTTGAAAAGATCAACAACCAATTGGACTATTCCTTTGGGGCAAAGTTATCTATTTTTGATTAAAAGTAGTGAATTCGGTTGAAGTAAAACAAATGGAGTGATGGGGTTGTGATATAATGGAAGAGTCGGGTGGAGCAAGTTGTAAATCACGGAGATGAGTCTAGCATAAGAAATTTCTTGAAAGCCAAGCAATTATCTAACATCAACCAATGCAAATCCTTAACATTTTAGTTCTTCGTCTTTTCTCTTTTTCTCTTCCTAATTGTCCCAACCCCTAACTAAGGATCGGATTTTATATATGATTCGGGCAAACCCAAATTCAACAGATCTGGTTTGACTCAAATCAAGATTGAACTATTATAAAACTTTGGACCTTAGATTAAGCTTGAGTTCTGGTTATTTGATCCAGCTCAACTCGAAATTGAAAGATGATTAGCAACAGGGGAACTCATTCTGCAATAAAATTGTTGGAACATTGATGAAGAAATATGGTGTCTCACATTGTATTTTGACTGCATATTATCTGCAGACGAGTGAGCAAGCAGAAGCCTCCAACCAAGAAATTAAATCAAATTTGGCAAAAGTGTTGAATCCAAACAAAAAAGATTGGAGTTTACGTTTGGATGATGTCTTGTGGACGTATCAAACTGCTTACAGAATTCCAATAGGCATGTCACTATATAAGATAGTTTTTAGTAAACTTGTCATTTGGTTGTAGAAATAGAACATAGAGCCTATTAGGCTGTGAAACAGTTAAACATAGATTTGGTAGAGGCTGGTAACAATAGGAAGTTGCAATTGCAAGAGTTAAAAGAGATTTGTAACGAGGCTTATGAAAATATGTAAAATTTATAAAGACAAAACTAAAGCTTTTCATGATAAAAGGATTTTAAGGAAGCAATTTTTAGTAGAACAAAAAGTTCATTTTTATCATTCAAAGTTTAAGGTATTTCTAGGAAAATTATGATCTCACTGGCTCGGATTATTTATTGTTACTAATGTATTTTCTAATGGTCCAATAGAAATTTAAAGTTTAGACACTTCCAAGATGTTTAAGGTTAATGGACATCGCCTGAAACTATATTACGATAATTCTTTAGTCAAGAATGTGGAAGAGATAGAACTAGTAGGCCCAACCTATTTTTGATCAAGTAAGTTGATAAACACGTCCAGCTAATGACTTGAAAGAAGTACATTAGGGGGCAACCCAAAAATTTCATGTTTAATTTTATTTTTATTTTTTAGTATTTCTCATTTTTGAAAATTTTTAAAAAAATTTTAACTGTCAATTTTATTCCATTCTTTTTACTGTTTTCACATGTCAATATTTTCAATTATAATTGAATTATTGACGTAAAAAAATTAAAAAAATTTCTTGCCCAACTATTGCCATCTCACTCACCCAGTGCAATTTCAACCTGACACTTTCATTCGCCCACTCCAATTTCACCCACCCACTGCAAATTTATCCAACATCCATACCATTCCAATGAAAACCCCCAAAACTTTCACCCTCCTTACCATCGTAACCAGCACCACCTACCAATGCAAATTTTCGTTGGCTTTGTGCTCTTATTTTAGCTATTTTAGGTTTGTAAAATTCCAGAGCTTGGGATCATGCCACGCAAGAAGAACGACTCACGTCGGTTAGCTTCACCAATCCCTACATTGGTTAACACTCAACCTCCATCAGATAACACAGCTGCAATGCCGAGTCCCTTCATTCCTCCCATTTTTGAATCAACCTAGGGTCCTACAACTCGAAATCAAACTCAGAAAGGTAAACAAATCAAAAGGAGAAGCCAATGGAGCTCGCGAAGTGGGAATTTCACTTTCTTTCCACTGCCAAAGGACAATCAGAGATTTCAACAGTTAAGCCAACGAAATTTTTTTGCATGTAAGTATGTTCTGACTAATACTCTTGATGCTTTACAAATTCGTAATTCCTTTGAGCAATTAGTTGGGCGAATTTGTTGGTATACATTTGTTAAAGTTAATTATTCTACTTATGTTGAATTGACACGAGAATTTTATAGTGCCTTTCAATTTAATTCCCATAAAAAATTTGACATGCTTACTAAGGGAATTATTGAATTTAGACTTATAGGCTACGAATTTGTGTTATTTGTTACTTTGGGCTTTATCAGTCGATGACATTAAGAATGAACCATTTGTAAGTTCCAGTTGTGATTATCATATTGATTTTCATGCCTTTGAACTGTGGACTCAATAAGCTTTCGATCCTCAACCATATAATGCCAGCGCATCTAAGAGTTCATATTTAAAAAAAAAATCATGTTTTCAAAATCATACATTGACTCTTAGCGTACAATTTTTCAGGGTGATGAGATTTTGTTGGTACACTTTCTAAGGCTGAATTTTATTTTTTGTGATATATAGACAAACAAATTCTTGTCAATTTGAGTTTTTGGTTTCTGATTCAATTTCAATATGTGTTAAACAAGAAATCTAAACCATTGATATTAGGGTCCTATATTACTCGATTGGCTGTTAATTTGAAATTATTGGATCCTGAAAATACTAAGATGCTTGTGGCTTATACAGTAGAATCTTTAGATTTGGAATGTTTGTTCAGGATGGGCATCGTTGAAATAAGTCATGGGTGATTATCCTTTACTTATTTAGGTCCAGCTGTCACTTTCAACCCACTTCCAACTACAAAGAGTTGGGTTGTCTCACCTATGCCGAGTAGTATCCAACCTACTCAGGCCAACTTAAATGCTCGTCTGGCTCAACTCGGCTTGAATGCTAGATGCATAGACTGAAGCAAAATTTTACAGCATATTGAGTAAACCAAGGATTCCAACCTCCTTACCCACCAACCCCACGATGGGCGATCAACTTACAGGGAAGCTTCCTTTCCTTTCCTGTCTTATATTTTAGCTTCTTTTACCTTATATGATTACATTGGGGACAATGTATGGATTTAAAGGGGGGTGTAAGTTCCACATAATTGATATTTTGGAATCTATGTTGCAAATTTTTGAATGCTTATTGACTTGTTTGCAATTGATTAGCCAGCTTTGACACTTTCTATACTTCCATTTTTATTGACTTAATTGGTGCACAAAACTTGAGTTAATTTTATTTTTATGAATAGATGCCACTTAGTTAAGAAATACAAGAGTATGCACTTATTCAAGGTTTAGCAATCATATGATTAAACATGGTGTATAATTGTGGTGACCTACATTAACCTGTGAGTTTTTTTGGCCTAAAAGATTGAAATATTTATATCAATATGTATTTCTTTGATGTGTGATTATTTTCTAAGGTGAATTTTCCTCTAGAACTTGCTTGGAACCAACTTTAGATCATATTTATACATTTGCGTATAAAAATGATAAAGGCCTTCTTTGTTTTAAACCTTTAGCTTAAAAAGCTAACCCAATTCAATATCCTTTGTTAAACCTTTTGACTAAAATCTTTAATATCTTCACCCATTATAACTGTAAGTAGGCATTCTAACCATAATTTATGTTAAACTTATTTGGAGAAATATGAAACGCAAGTAAAAAAAAAAGATGAAAGGAAATTGAAAAGATTAAGACTTGAATTATGTGTTATCTTGCTGTCCCCTGAGCTTAAATATCAGTATATTTCAAAAAAAAGGAAAAGAAAAAAGACAGTGGAAAACAAATTATAGAGTGTAATCTATCTCTATACGGAATGACTTTGTTAGGGGGGGGGGGGGGGGCAGTTGTAATTTTCACATAATTGATATTTAGGAATCATGTTGCAAAATTTTGAATGCTTGTTGACTTGTTTGCTATTGATTAACCAACTTTGACACTTTCTATACTTCCATTTTTAATGACTTAATTGGTGCGCAAAACTTGAGTTAATTTTATTTTTATGATAATAGATGCCACTTAGTTAAGAAATACAAGAGTATGCACTTATTCAAGGTTTAGCAATCATATGATTAAACATGGTGTATAATTGTGGTGAACTACATTAACCTGTGAGTTTTTAGGCCTAAAAGATTGAAATATTTATATCAATCTGTATTTCTTTGATGTGTGATTATCTTCTAAGGTGAATTTTTCTCTAGAACTTGCTTGGAACCAACTTGAGATCATATTTATACATTTGCATATAAAAATGATAAAGGCCCTCTTCGTTTTAAACCTTTAGCTTAAAAAGCCAACCTAATTCAATATCCTTTGTTAAACCTTTTGAGCTGAACCCTTTTTTTATAAACCCATAATAAACAACTAAAATCTTTAATATCTTCACCCATCATAACTGTAAGTAGGAATTCTAACCATAATTTATGTTAAACTTATTTGGAGAAATACGAAAGGCAAGGAAAAGAAAAAGATGAAAGGAAATTGAAGAGATTGAGACTTGAATTATGTGTTATACTGCTGTCTCCTGATCTTAAATATCAGTATATTTCAAAAAAAGGAAAAGAAAAAAAGTAGTGGGAAACAAATTATAGAGTGTAATCTATCTTTATATGGAATGACTTTGTTGACTCCTTTATGATTGAAATTGTGTCTCCACAAGTGGTTAGATGCTTTGCTAATGTTTATGATTTTTGACCTTTTCATTTATCAATCCTTACCTTTACCTATAGTCCAACACAACCTTGAATAAATCCCTTTTGATTTGTGCATGTTTATATTTCAAGTGGTGAAAAGTTGGTAAAAAAGCAACCATATGGTAGAATATTTGAATTAAAAGAATTTGAATGAAATATTGAACCAATAAACACTAGAGTGATTTGAGCGAAATTTGATCTGTGAGAGTTTGCTATAATTATGTGGTAGTTTTTGAAATATGATTGCCTTAAATTGACTTTGTTTATATTTACTTCAATGATTAACTTTAGGAATTAATTGATTAAGAAATGTTTAACTCTTGAATTGTGCACTAGGCTTGGAATAAAGAAAGTTGATTAGATAGCCAAATGATTAGAAATGTAGTTTGTCGAGGACGATCAAAAGATTGGTGTGGGGAAATTTAATAAGTTATTATTTTTAGGCTAACTTTGAAAATAAATCTCTTTAATATGTTGAAATTTTTATTTAAAATTAATAGACTTGTTTCTTAATTGTTATCAGGTGATTTTGAACACATGGGAGTTGAATTTGAATAAAAAAGATGTAAGAAAATCAAAGGCAATTCAAATTTCTAACTGGTAGAAAAGTTTTTAACTAAGCATGGACACGTGTAAAGGAAAAGTTTATCACTAGAGTCTGATTTGAAAGGAGATTTGTTAGACTTAGGATTCTAATTATTTTGGGAATTATGTTGTTTTCCTTATGTGGGGATTTGCTACCTGATTTCGTAGGGGAGTGTGTCTGATCAAATAACTTTAAAAAGGGAGGATGACCCCTCTTAAAAATTGATCATTCACATTCTTGTTTTCTTTTGGAGAGTTTTTCATTTTTTTTGAAAAAAAGGGCTAATATGGAGATTAGACGTTTTGCTATTCTTCTGTCAAGTTTCATCACTGTTATGAGTAGCTAAATCTTTTTTTTTGGTTGAAGGAAACCAACCTTATCATCTAGTATGTGTGAGATTTTCTTAATAAAGTTTATTTCATTAACTAATATTAGGTATATTTCACATTACTTTTCATGATTGAATTGATTGATCTCTAGGGTACACAACTAAGAATTGATTGATTTAATTTATAGCCTAATTAGTACTTTTTGACATTCAATTTTACTAATCCAAAGTGGCAAATAGGATTGCCATCTTTTTATATTAGGGATTGGAAATTCTAAGAAAGATATTAATCTAGATTAAATACATATCGTATGTGTGTTATCTTGCTCGCTGATTCTCCTAGTCCTTAAAGCTATTAATTAATCAAACTTAAGATCATATCTAAGTTGTTAATTAATAAGAGTGATTAGAATACATGTTTATCCATTTAATCCTAAGAGAGAACACTATTTAATGAGTATTTGTTAATGAATTTAATTTAAATTTGTATCGAAGATCCATACTAGTTTGATAACGTTGATGAGTCATAACCAAGGTTTGTTCATTAATTTTCTAGATTTGATTATTTTATTTATTTCTAATTTTTTGTCTATTTTAATTCCTTAAAATCTCGTTATGTAACCCTCTCAATTTGTTTTAGTTTTAACTCATAAAATACATATCAATAAATTCCTCGTAGAAACAATCTCAACTCTTCACTCTTTTGAGAAAATTATCATAATGGATAGAGGTAGAAAATCATTTCAAATTAGGATTTTTTTCTTTATATTAAATTTACCATCAACAATTGCGATAATTAAAATTTCTCTTCATTAACTAATATAAAATTTAACATTTAATAATTATCAAACTATAATTACTTTTAACTAATAAACAATAACCTATAAGAGTGTGGCACGTAGAATACTATAAAAATATCTAACAATTTAAAAATAATTAACAATTTTATCTTTCAAAACTTTTAAGATAATATTAATGTTAAAGCGAAAAAAATCAAATTCTATGTACACAAAAATATCATATATTAACATTAAATATTTTGAAACGTATAAAATTTCATCACTTGTTAGAGTGTCCCATATTACCTAGACATGAAAATGTTAAAGGGTTTATAAGTGGTAAAGGTCAATTATCCAAACAACTATTTCTAATTATTTAGATAGTTGATCCTTACTATTTATAAACCCTTTAATATTGTCGTGCGAACAAGTCTAAGTTTTGGTGATTAGGAAATTACCTCGAAGTTCTCATATTTATATCAAAAGGCACACATCTAGCCAGCTGGATGGAGCTTGGAAAATTTAATTAATGGCATGCCAGCATAACGATGATTCCTATATCCTTTGTTGTTCGTTGAAAGTTGAAAGTTACTGTTAAGACAATAGACAACATTATTGTTAATGTTATAAAACCAGAATTACAATTTCAGAGTATTTGGGAGAGAAGACTTATTCTTAAAAGTTCATACCATATCTCTCTTACATCAAACCTTCTATTTATAGTACATTTCAAACACCTAATACACATGTGACCACCTACTCCATATGTGTTATTGTGTTAGGTAAAACCAAACCAATCCATATGTACACTAACTATTAAATGGTGCATCTACAATTAGTGGTACACCATATTATTTCTATCTTTTATAACACTCCCCCTTGGTGTGCCATATAATTGTTTCTTCTCTGGCCTTTAAACGCATTTGGTGTTGCCTCGTTAAAAACCTTATCAGGAAAAACCTAGTGGGATAAAAACTATGATAAGGGAAAAAGAGTGCAACTGCGTAAGCTCCCCCTCATTGAACACAATGAGCTCTTCCTCATAAATTTCTTAGATGTCGCATTCCAATCTCGTGGACATGCTTCCTGAAAGGTATAGTAGGAAGTGCCTTTGTGAAAAGATCCGCAGCATTGTTGCTTGATTGAATATACTGGATGTTGATTTCTTTGCTCTTGTCGAGATCTTGGGTGAATTGGAAAAATTTCGGAGGGATATGTTTGGTTCTATCACTTTTGATATAACCCTCCTTTATTTGAGCGATACATGCTGCATTGTCTTCAAATATGATTGTTGGTTCTTTGTTGGTCGATAAGCCACAAGTTGTTAAAATGTGGTGCGTCATTGACCTTAACCATACACATTCTCGGCTTGCTTCATGAAGTGCAATGATTTCAGCATGATTTGAAGAAGTATCAACAAGTGTTTATTTCTGTGAATGCCAAGAAATTGCAGTGCCTCCATACGTAAATACATAACCAGTTTGGGATCTGGCTTTATGTGGATCTGATAAGTAACCTGCATCTGCATAACCAACCAAAACTTGTTTTGCATTTTTAGTGTAAAATAATCCCAAATCAATTGTACCTCAAAGATAACGGAATAGATGTTTAATTCCATTCCAAAGCCTTTTCAGTAGGAGATGAACTAAATCTTGCTAGTAGATTAACATTAAAAGCTATATCAGGTCTAGTACAATTAGCAAGATACATGAGAGCTCCTATCGCACTCAGATATGGCGTTTTAGAATCAAGAACTTCTTCGTTTTCTTCGCAAGGGCGAAATGGATCCTTCTCAACATTAAGCGATCTACCAACCATTGGTGTACTTAACGGAGTTGCTTTATCCATATTAAAACGCCTCAATACCTTTTCTGTATATGTCGATTGATGCACAAATATTCCGCTTGGTCTATGTTCAATTTGCAGACCAAGACAATATTTAGTTTTTCCAAGATCTTTCATTTCAAATTCCTTCTTTAAGTACACCACTGTTTCTTGGATTTCTTTAGCAGTACCAATGATATTCAAATCGTCAACATAGACAACGATAATCACATATCCGGATGTTGTTTTCTTTATAAAAACGCAAGGGCAAATAGGACTATTTACATATCATTTCTTTAATAGATACTCGCTTGACGATTGTACCACATGCGTCCAGTTGCTTTAGTCCATATAAGGATCTTTGCAATTTGATCAATACTTTTCCTTTGGTTGTGATTTTAATGTTGCAGCATTTTGAATCCTTCGAGGATTTTCATGTAAATATCACTATCAAGTGATCCGTCATGTAAGTCGTAACAACATCCATAAGACGCATTTCCGCTTTACGAAGAAGTGTTGTCGATTAAATATCTAAACGTAATTGTATCCATAACAGAGAGTATGTTTTTCATAGTCAATTCGGGTCTTTGAGAAAACCTTGTGCAACAAGTCGAGCTTTGTATCTCACAATCTCATTTTCTCATTTCGTTTTCGAACAAAATCCTATTTGTAACCTCATGTGCTTTACACTTTGGGGTGTAAGGACAATAGGTCCAAACACTTTACGCTTGTTAAGAGAATTTAATTCAGCTTCAATAGCATCTTTTCATTTAACCCAATCATGTTTATTTTGACATTCAATGATAGATCTTGGTTCAGGATCTTCATTTTCATTGATGATATCACATGCTATATCATAAGAAAATATTTTATCAATCTCTTTCATATCATTTCGGTTCCATACTTCTTTTGTGTGAATATAATTAATTGAGATTTCCTGATTAATCTCAGTTTGTGTCTCTTTTGGGACACTATCCTCATCTTGTGTTTCTAACAAAACACTTTTATCTATATTGGGGTCATTAATCACATTTGCTCCTTTTCTTTTTCGAGGATTTTTATCTTTGGAAACGATTGGTCTACCACGCTTCATGCGTGCTGTAGATTCATGAGTGATCATTTTCTCAGATTGTCCTTTTGGGATTTCAATCCGAGCAGGAGCATTTACAGTTGGTATAAATGATTTAGTCACTCTTTTTGTATTTGTGAAAGCATCTGGTAATTGATTTGCAATTCTTTGCAAATGCACAATTCTTTGCACTTCTGTTTCGCATTGTTTTGTGCGTTGATCAAGATACAATAATGATGGTTCGCACCATGTAATTTCTTTCATCAGTTGTTTATTATCTCCCCCCAATGTCAGGAAAGTATTTTCATCAAAATGACAATCAACAAAACGTGTTGTAAACATATCACCCGTTTGAGGTTCAAGATATCTAATAATAGATGTACTTTCATAGCCGACATATATCCCCAATCTTCTTTGAGGTCCCATTTTACTACGTTGTGGTGGTGCAATAGGCACATATACTGCACAACCAAAAATTCTCAAATAGGAGATATTTGGTTCTTGACCAAATGCAAGTTGTAGTGGGGAGTATGTATGATATGCACTTGGTCGGATGCGAATTAATGCCTCAGCATGTAAAATTGCATGAACCCATACGAAAATTGGAAGCTTTGTTCTCATCATCAATGGTCTAGCAATAAGCTAAAGGTGTTTAATTAAAGATTCAGCTAAACCATTTTGAGTATGCACATGAGCAACAGGATGCTCGACCATAATCCCAGTTGACATACAATAGTCATTGAAAGTTTGGGATGTGAATTCACCAGCATTATCGAGTCTGACTTTCTTTATTGTATAGTCAGGAAATTGTGCTCGTAATTTAATAATTTGTGCAAGAAATCTTGGAAATGCCATATTACGAGTTGATAGTAGACAAACGTGAGACCATCTGCTGGAGGCATCTATCAATACCATAAAATATCGAAATGGTCCACATGGTGGATGAATGGGTCCACATATATCACCTTGAATACGCTCAAGAAAAGCGGTGATTCAAATTTTATTTTAGTGGGTGATGGCCTTATGATCGCTTTCCAAGAGAACAAGATGTACATGGACTCTTATTTATTTGAGTAATCATTTTGTTACTCAATGGATGTCCATGTATTCTCAATTATTTTTCGCATCATTGTTGGTCCCGATGACCCGCACGATCATGCCAAATAGAGATTATTGAAGGATCAATGTGTTTTGCTTTAACTACCATATTAGATTCAATCACATTTATATATGTATAATGTAATCCAGTAGGGAGCATTGGTAGTTTTTCCAATATGTTTATCTTTCCTGATTGACAGGTTGTAAGATACATATATTTCATATTTTCCTCGATTCGCATCGAGTATCATATTTATGAGAATATATATCATTAAAACTCAACAAATTTCTTTTAGACTTTGGCGCAAATAAGGCATCATGTATTGAGAACTTTGTGCCATTTGGTAATGTGAAATTTGCCTTGCCAATTCCTTCAATCAAGTCTGTAGGACCTGATATTGTGTTCACAATTGTTTTTGTTGGTTTTAATTCTGAAAAGAACCTCTTATCTTTCCAGGATAGTGTGCGTTGTGCCACTATCTGGTATGCATAAATTATCATTATTTTCCGCTCCTCTTACATAACGATCCATATCAAAACTTCGCATAAAAATAAATAATCTAATGAGAAAATTGCGTAAGAATAAAGAGAAAGAGATGTTATGTTAACTTAAAAATATTACAATACTGTAATTGAAACTAGTAACATAACAAGCAATTGAAACTGAGTGACATAATAAGCATAATAATACTTAACACAAACATAAGTACATTATTTTAATTTCCATTGCTACTGCCACCAACAATGCCCTGATCTACAAAATCATCAGTAAAATCCGAAGCATTCAGATATGTAGAGTCATCTCAAGGATTATGATTCTCAATGAAATCAAAATCAAAAGTACCAAGGTCGGTTGAATCACCTAAAGGGTGTTGTTCAAGAAAATTCACTTCCTTTTCTTTCCTTTTAAGAATGCTTTGTATAAGCGACATAGATGTTCGTGAACTCGACAAACTTTAGCCCAATGTCCTTTTGTACCACATCTCGTAAGAATCTCCGAAGTCCTATAAGAACTTCCATGAACATCATTAATATGGTGCTTGTTATTGTGGTGGCTCGTATTTCTTTGAAGAGAGTTATATAGATAACTTCCTCGGCCACGTCCACGACCACGATCACGAATGTAGTTACGACCATGGCCACGACCACGGCCACGACCGCGACCACGACTAGGCCCATGATGATTTTTTCTTTCATTTTTATTTCGAATTGCAATATTTGCTTCTGAAAATGCTGCGCCACCAAGAGGCGGGATTGATGATTTTCATCAAAGTTCATTATTCTTCTCGCTACAAGAAGGCGTGAAATCAGGTCCGAGTATTTTTTAAATCCGCGCACTCGATATTGTTGTTGCAAGGTTACATTCGATGCGTGGAAGGTGGAGTCTGTTTTTTTCTAACATATCTTCCTCAGTGATTGTTTGCCCACAAAATTTTAGTTGTGAGACAATTCTAAACATAATGAGTTATACTCATTGACCTTTTAAAATCTTGGGCGTAAAGCGCTCCATTCATCACGAAGCGGAAGTAAAACTTCCTTTTGATGGTCATATCTTTCTTGTAAATTTTTCCACAAATGACTTGGATCTTTAATTGTGAGGTATTCTCTTTTAATCCTCATCAAGATGACGACGAATGAAGATCATCGCTTTGGCTTTATTTTGTTTTGATGTTGTATTATTTTCTTTAATGGTATCTAAAAGATCCATTGATTCAAGATGCATTTCAACATCAATCATCCACTACATATAATTATGGCCCGAACATCAAGAGCAAATGAACTCAATTTTGGCAAGATTGGACATGTTGGTAACTATTTAGAGAAATAATTAATACATGTATTCAAATCGATATTACATTAAATAAATTACATGCCATGCTCAAATGCTATGCCAAGAAGCATCATAGGGATCATAATAAATGCTATTACTAAGAGAAAAAACGTGCGATCTAAATCATTTAGCTCTACACTAAGAATGAAACAAAGATACATAATGACAATAATTATACAAAAAAATGATATAGCGGACAACATTTGAAAATTTTTGTAAGAATTTTGAGGTAAGAAATAGTGTGTAGGGATGAAGTAAATTATGTAGGAGTGGTATCTATTTATAGAAATAATTTTTTTTTTTACCGTTAACTAGCCGTTATAATTTTACCGTTATATATATATTTTACCGTTATATATATAGCCGTTATAATTTTTTTTTAAACATCGATGATGTATATTATACAATAAATTACGTATTTAGAGGTGGTAATAACTTTTCATTATTAAAAGAAGGTAAAATAGTGAGTCGTCTATAATTTGTTTTAATCATATCATAAGTAGAATTAATGTAGATAAAAGGAAGAACTTTATGTTAACAACATCGTAAGTAGGATAAATAAACGGAAGAACTTACGTTTGTTTGATGTACGTAAACCGAAGAACGTTTGTACGATGTAGGTAGACGGAAGAACCTTACGATTGCTTGATGTTGATAAGCCGAATTTTAGAAATGAGAGCTTCGTGCTGATAACGTGTTATAAAACCAGAATTACAATTTCAGAGTATTTGGGAGAGAAGACTTATTCTTATAAGTTCATACCATATATCTCTTACATCAAAACTTCTATTTATAGTACATTTCAAACACCTAATACACATGTGACCACCTACTCCATATGTGTTATTGTGTTAGGTAAAACCAAACTAATAACCACCTACTTCATTCTTGTGTTAGGTAAAACCAAACCAATCCATATGTACACTAACTATTAAATGGTGCATCTACAATTAGTGGTACACCGTATTATTTCTATCTTTTATAACAGTTAAGACATTTTTTTATATGCGGGCTACCAAATGCGTCTTTGTCTTTGGCTAATTCTGAACGTAAAAGACAAGATCACATTAGTTGAGATGAAAAGAAGGAAATAGAAAACTAGGGAGAGGACGAAGAGCTTACCTAATACTACTTTGTCATTTGCTAATCCTTTTACAAATAAACAAAACATTTGTTGAGGCGGAACATTATTTTACCATTTTAATATAACAAAACCTCCTTTTGTTCCTCAGTTCATATATGGAGGATTTTCATCCCTAACTCCTCACTACCACTACCAAGCAATTACTCCTTGAAATTTCCCACAATCCTTTTGATTACTGAAAATGGTTGATGCCATTATTTCTACTGTGTTGGGGGACCTAACCTCCATGGTCCTCGGTTCCATAAAAGAAGAGGTGAAGTTGGTGACCGGAGTCAATGATGAAGTCAAGAATCTTGTGAACAATTTCAAGTCCATTCAGCCTTGCTAGATGATGCAGAGGAGCAACAAGTGAAGGAGGCTTCAGAAGAATTGGCTGTTTGATCTCAAACTGCTTCCTACGACATGGACGATGTGTTAGATGAGTGGAAAGCCTGGATTCACAGATCACAACTCGACCTTCAACACCAATCTTCGGATTCCAATCCCAATCCTCTCAAGGACAAGGTACTCTCCTTCTTTAGCTGCGTCTGCTTTACTGCAAACGATATTAGTCTCCGCCATGTAGTTGCCGGCAGAATAAAAGAAATACAACAAAGGCTAGATGCCATTGCGACTGATAAAGTTCGGTATCAACTTAATTCAACAGAAAAAACTGAAAAACATATCAAGAGACATGTGACTACATCTTTCATCGGTTCACAAGTGGTAAAAGGTAGACATGAAGAAAAAGATAAAGTCAAAAGCATGATCCTTGATGCCAAATCCAAGCTCCACACCATCTCTATTATGGGGATGGGGGGTATAGGAAAGACGACGCTTGCAAAATTAATTTATAATGATAACGAAATCCAAACTCACTTTGATAAGCAGATGTGGGTGTGTGTTTCGCATCCTTTTGATGCAATGCGTGCCGCTAAAGCAATTCTTGAATCTCTTGATGATTCTTCTGTACATGATATTAAAGAATTAGAAAAAGTGTTGAAAAATATACGAGGAATCCTTAAAGAGAAGAGATTTTTGCTTGTTTTAGATGATGTGTGGAACGAAAGTCGTGATGAATGGGTGGAATTAGAACATTCTCTCAACTGTGGTTTGTTAGGAAGTGCACTTCTGATAACAACGCGTAAAGAAAGTGTTGCATCAGTAATGGGGTGCAAGGATGAGAGTATCCACAGAATCGGGATTTTGAGTTGGGAGCAATGTTAGTCAATAATTAGTGAAATTGCACTTGTTGAAGAGGAGCGTGAAAAGTTGGAAACTATTGGGAAGAGAATTGCAAATAAATGCAACGGTTTGCCTCTTACAGCTACTACTATAGGAGGCCTCTTAGTCTTTAAGAAAACTGAAAAGGAGTGCAAATATATGGGAATAGAAGACGAAGAAGAAGAAGATCCATCAAAATCATTCGTGGCATTTCCAAGACTGAAAACACTTAACTTCTTTGACTTTTTGGCATGGGAAGTGTGGGATGATGAGTGGTTGATGAAGAGAATTAATGAAGATGATCAAAAGAAGAACACAACGATGACGGTCATGCCATGTCTTAAAGAGCTCCGAGCATACAAGTGCCCAAGGTTGAAGACATTCCCATACTATCTACTGTCGCCCTCAATCACCGGACTCCAGCAATTAGATATAAGGAGCTGCCATGTTCTTGAACGACAGATAGATAAACACAAACTCTCTCACATACCTTATGTCTCTATTCGCAGTAAAGTCAAGAGGCTTCGGCGCTGATGAGTAAGAAACTCACTTCAATAAACAGGTTTCTTGGGTCTTCCTTCACCGCTGCTTGAAGGCTAAGCGTTAGCAGTGGAGGGTGGTGCTGCAGTGGGCTGTTTAGTATTGGTCTGTGTGGTAGGGTTTGCTTCTCTGGTTCAGCTAACAGGTCCAGTGGGTGGTTGCAAGCCAACCAGCTTGCCTCTTCTCCAAGAGTAGTGTATTTGTGAGACACTTCCAAGTCTCTCTTTTAAGACTTGGACATTATTATCCATTTCGCTACCAATTGTAACATGTTCAAATTAAGACAAGCTTGTTAGAACTTCGAATTATATTATTATACCGTCAAAAATGATTCGAGCTTTGATTGTGTCCGTTATCAGTTCCGTGTCAACCATCTTTTTATTATTTTATTATTGCTTACTTTGTAAAAAATACTTTTATTTTAAAAAACTCGTACTAAAAAGTTATATATTTTAAGAAATTAGTTAATTAAGAAATAATTTAATGAGTTAACTAATTTCTTAAAATTGGTTGACAAGTTTAATTTAATTAATATTGATATTTTAATATATTATTACTTTCAGTTAATTGCACTTATCAAAAGTCTCTCAAGTGAATATTATTGTAAGAACACTTGAAAGATCAACAACCAATTGGACTATTCCTTTGGGGCAATATTATTATTTTTATTAAACTCAATAAATTCAGCCGAATTAAGACAAATGGAGAGATGGGGTTGTGATATAATGGAAAGCCAGGCGGAGCATACAGATTGTGCTTCCTATATGGAAAATGGGAAAGTTGTAAATCATGGAGACGAGCCTAGCATAAGAAATTTCATCAAAGCCAAGCAATTATCTAACATCAACCAATGCAAATCAATAGCATTTAATTTTTTTGTCTTTTTTTTTCTCTTCCTAATTGTCCTAACTCCTAACTAAGGATCGGAATTTATATATTATTCCGGCCGATCCAAATTTAACAAATCTAGTTTAATTCAAATCAAGATTGGGCTATTATAAAATTTTGGACCTTAAATTAAACTTGAGTTCTGGTTATTTGATTCAGCTCAACTCGAAATTAAAAAAAGTATAATAAAATGACATTATTTTTAAATTTTAAATTAACAAATTAATTGAATTTGATTTGATTCAATTAGACACGAAGAACTAAACTCGAATATACATTTTTAAACATGACCTACCCCTAACCAACCATCAATGTCACTTCCCTTCTTTGATTTTAATATTCCTTTTTTATAATAATTTTAATATTCCTTTTTGCACTAGGACTCTCTAATTTTTTTTTTGTTAAAGCCACAGATACTCATGAGATATCAACTTTTGTTTATGATCAAATTGTATAATTACATCCAAAGTGAAGGCATTTAAGACGATTTTTTTAAATATCAATGAACTTGCAATTGTGGATGACGATGTATCAGATCGAACTAAGTCTAGAGTTGAATTGGGATTCAAACTTTTATTCAAGATTTGGTTCAAAAATGTTAGAGTTCAAATTGAGCATTCAGAATTTAAATTTTAAATTTTCTTTATTTAGTCTTAGCTTCGATTCAAGTTGAATCAAATCAAATTTTATCTGATGATTTTGAAGATTAGACCCTTTTGTCACTCTAACAAGTTGTCTGTCATCCTTCAACTTCTCATCGGATTCATTAAAAGTGATATTGAATCATATGAAATTATAATTATTACGTATTTGATGGTCCAGTTCTGTTGGGCACCGTTTCCAGAGCCCAACTCTAAAACGGATACCCTATGACGTGATCGTATTCTGATGAAGTTTCCTTAACCTTCATCGATTCATCTTCTTGCTCTAATACTACAAATGTTGGGACCCGTTTTCGGAGCCCAACCCTTGGAATCATAAAGCGTATGCGCAGAATTTCTCGTCAAACAAACGTGGGCGAAACCTAAAGAAATAAAAAAGGTTAAGGTCAAAACTTTTAACTCCGACATCATTCAAAGCAAATCAACTTCCAATTGGAATTCATCCCACACCCAAACCTCAATTCATATGATTCTTCATATTTAAAAAAAAACATCTTATCACTCACCACAAATCCTACCTTTCTTTTCCATAATCCACCTATTAATAAATCCCAACAACTTATATTCAAAGTTCATCAACTCAACTCATACCATTCATACACAATTCATATTTCATCAACATCATAAGATCAATGTTTACAAACTTTAATGGCATTCTAAGCCATATTACAATATCAATACCAAAAATCCGAATACTAAAGATATAAAACCCCAAAATTCTCAAATATATGTCTAAGGTCTCATTCTTACAACAATCTAACTTAAAATACAACATATGCATAATCAAATGGATTCCTTGGCTTTCTTTCATCCGATCTGCTTCTCGTCACCTGGAGATGAGAATGAAAGGGGGTGAGCTTTACATCTCGTGGGTAACATGTTTATAGTCAATAACGAACAAAACCATTGAAATTATTCATTTTTCATAGAAAATTCTTATTAAATCATGAGACACATAGTTCTCAAATTCTCAAATAAATTCACAATTCTAGTTCAAAACTCGTAATTAAAACCTCGTCACATAAGCATTCCATAAACAATTAGCCATCAAAGCATAACATTCAATTATGCATCATTCATAACAAATTATATATGCAATGCACAATAAATGGCTCGAGAGCTCCATGGGACAAAACGGATAAACCGAAGTTTAAACCGTGAACAAAACGAGTTCATTTTCGGATCTCGTGGGCCACAAGTGGGTAGCCGAAAAAAGGCTTTACGTCGACGTGCACGTGACTAAGAAACGTTACTCTCTTGCCCAAACAAAAGCACATAATCAATGCTCACAATCATTTTTATTAAAATGAAAAGCTTTCATACTTTTCATGTTCTTTTTTCTTCTTTCCATTCAAATCAAAATGCCATGACACAATTCAATAACATAACATAATCATATATCACAATGCAATTTTGCATATTCACAAATATAAACAAATTCTTAAAATCGTTAAGAAGCAATATATGCACATTAACAAAGTAATTGAAATCGTTTCATTCTTTTGATTTGGAAAAACTTTAATAGTTCATTAATCAATTATAAACATGAAACCCACCTTATTTCCTTGCTTAATACTTGTTCAAAAACCTCTACTCTCTTTGCTCCTCTTTCCTTTTTTGATTTCCTTGTTCCTTCACCAAATGTAGAGTTTCTTAGCTTGAATGGAAGCTCTCATCATCCTCTTCCTTTTTCCTTCTTGAATCAACTCAAAATCACTCTTGAAAGCTTAGAAAAAGGAAACCCTAACTTCCTTCTTCTTTTCTCCAAAAACCGAAACTCTCCTTCTTCTTTCTTTTCTTTGGTTTCTTCTCCTTCAAGTTTTTGTGCTTGCTTCCTTCTTTTAAAAGCCAAAACCCTTCTTATTACAATTGTAACATCCCGTTACCGGTGTGAAGGGCATATCGGTAATCCGGATGGGTTAGGAATGAATGCATGCATATTATTGAATTTCATATGCATTTAGCCTCTATAGTTATTGATAAATGATTATTATTGCATAAACATACGGATGTACATACATGGATGACTATTTTCCGATTTAATTGTGTAAATTGGAAAATTGGGTGATAATGGTATAGATTAAGTTTTGAATATAGAATTGGAGTGAAATTGAATATAGGGGTTTGAAAATTAAGATTTGAGTATAGGATTATGTGTTTCCTAATTTTGAGGATTTATAAAAATTTTTCTGGAATTTTTAGAGATATGGGTCTGGACCGAAAAAATGGCATGATGACTGATAAATTGGATTCCGGTTCCGAAATTGATTGACAATTGGCTCGAGATAATTTGAGTTATGATTTGAGTATTTATTATTTATAATCATTGAGAAATTGGGAGAAAATTAGAATAAGGATCGAATTGTTAGATCCTAAGAATTGGGCATGTGGCTTGGGAGTTGCCAAACATGCCCTTAGCTTTTAAATCTCTAATATATAAATCCTAACTTTTAAACCTTGCTCCCACGATCCTCTTTGCTTTTGAAAGAATTTTCTTCTTCTCTTCTCCTTCGTGAATCTCCATTTGGTTTGATTCCTTCCATTTTCTTCCTTTAAATTACTCCAATCATCATCTCTAACCTAGCTTAAGTTTTGTGATGGAGAAGAAAAATGTTTGGTGTTTTGTGAAGGATTGTCGTCGATGTGCTTGGGCTTGGTAATGGGAGTTTCTTGGTGATTTTTGAGAGATTAAAGCTTAAATCAAGTAAGTTACTACTTCTTTATGTCTTAAGTTGTTTGATTGGATCATTGAATCAAGTTATTAATTGTTTAGAAAGTTATAAGTTTCGGATGATATAGGGTTTGAGAATTTTGTTGATTTTGATTTGGGTATTTGAGAGATAATAGATTTTTGATGGATTTGAGGTTAGAAATAAGTTGGGTTTAGTATTTTAAATTTATTGGAAGTGATCTGAATTAAATTGAATGGATTTTATATCAGAAAATCTGGAAAATTCTGAGTTTCAGACGCAATTCTGGGTTTGCATGTCGCGATGTGTGATGAACACGCCGCGACGAGCCATCCCCTTCTTGCACGTCGCGACGAACATTTATTTCTACGCCGCGACGAACTGATTCCTGTCGCACTCCGCGACGAGCAAATACGAACGCCGCGACGAGCGTTTGCCTTTCGCACATCGCGACGAGCGAAAGCGCACGTCGCAATGAGCATTTAAGTTTACGCCGCGACGAGAGGCAAGGCGACGTCGCGGCGAGGGCGAGAAGTCTCGCCGCGGCGAGGGAACCTGATTTCTGAAATTGAATTAAGTTGTTTAAGTAATGATTTTTGAGGTTTTAGATTCTTATTGAATTGGATATTGATTGATTGTGATTTAGATACTAAGAATTTCAATTTAGAAGAATAGAATTTCGAAATTTAATTCGGTGGTTCTCGAAATCGGATGGTGATTGAATAGTGAATTTGTTTTGATTAAGGATAATTCTAACGTCTTGGAATTTGACTTTGGAGAGTTTGGAATATAGTCAATTGAATTATGGTATTACGAATTACTATCAATTAGAGTGAAAGAGCTGAATTGAGATGATTCGGGAATAGGATCGGGAATGTCATAAACATGTATCGTACATATTTATTTGCTACTTATGCATTATTGAATATTAGAAATTGTGCAATTGATAATATTGGTATATTTTGATTGTTATAGAGGCTCAAGTGGAGCGTCGATCATCCGACGTAGGTGAGACTTCCCGGCAGTAGCTTGGAAGTTCGAGGTGAGTAACCTAGTTGGTTTCTCAACCTGTATGTGTTACATTTTATGCACCTATGCCATGTGGAGTTAAGGATGGATCTGTGTGCTTGCTTTTGATTGATTTTGGACCAAAGTTGTCCGAAATATTTGGAATGTGATATAGAAGTGTTATATGTGCATTAATGGAAATTAATTGGCTTTAAATGCGAAATTAAACATATGGAGTTTTATCGTGACACAAGTATTGTAAATTGGACATGTGCATACATGCATAAAGGTACGATAAGATAAAGATAGTTGTGATCGGTGCAGCCACCATATTTCAGAGCTTTAAGCTTAACGCATCAGGGTCTCGTGCCCAATGATTTTAGAGCCACAGGCTCAACGTATTAGGGCTTCAAGCCCAATGTTATTCAGAGCCACTGGCTCAATGATAATGAGCTCAGGCGCACGGTCACAACAACGAAATAAAATTAAAGAGTCACATGTACATCGCATATATGAATGTTCAAATGTGAATTGTATGAAAGGCGAACCACCTTATAAATGTGAAATTGAATGCATGTGATTCTCTGGTTGTGATAATATATGATATAATGTGAACTGTGTGTATATGCATGAGTTGGGTGAACCATCGATGATGGTTTCTCGCTGAGTTCGCAAACTCACCCAATATTGCAATTTATTTTTCAGGACAGCGATTGTAGACTCTTAACTCCAGTTAGCGAGACTTTTCCGCTGTATGAGCGCGTTGGCTCTAGAAGTATGACTCACAGGTCGGTCAGCTGGGGTTGATTTTGGGGATGACCTAGTTTAGGATTTTGTCTCGGTTCCTTTTTGGAAATATCTGTATAGTTTATGGAAACTAATAGACTTGTAAATTCTGTTTTAAGGTTATGCAATGAAAATCTTTGGTTTTAAAATTTAGCGAGTTTGATATTATGGTTTAATTATATTGATGCCATGTGGAATATAGAAATGATCGAATCGTAGTGCACCCTCGTCGTAAGTTATGCATCGGTATGACTTACGGGCGTCCCGGTGTGTACCCTACGGTAAGGGGGCGCTACATTAGGTGGTATCAGAGCATGGTTTGACATCTTTTGGGCATAGTGTATTTTAGGCTTGAATTTTGTAAGAAAAGCAGAAATTGATCGGAATTGTGGTTTTGTTGTAGGTCATCCGTTCTTGGTGATCAGGTAGATCAACCAGCTGACCATGAATCAGTCGGAGCTAGTAGGGAGTCCTCAGTGCCGCTATTTGAGGAGCAGCCTCCTAGAGTCCCCATGAGACGGGAGAGGAGGTATGATCGATTCTTGTGGCGGTCAGAACTTTATGGCGGCATGAGACCTGCCGAGGTGAGGATGGTTAGAGGACTGAGAGAGTCCTTGATCAGATGGACTGCGACTCTGATGAGCGCTTTGATTGTTGGACCCCGATCTTTGAGTGAAAATTAGAATAAGTAAAATAAAATTTAAGGAGTATTTTGTGTAAGCATTGTGTAATAGATGACTTAATACTTAAAGGATCTTGATAAGAAAAGAAATGGTTTTGATTTTGATTTTGATATCTTTGGGGTTTTGAGTGGATTGGTGTGGTTTATGAAATTAAGTGGATGAGTTGATTGAAATTAAGTTGAAAATCATGAATAAAAAGAGAAAGTGTGAAAATATGAAAAATTGTGAAAAAGTTTGACTTTTTGACCCTTAAGAGTTGACTTTTGATTTAGTCAAAATTTGAGAAAATGATCTACATGAAACTTGTAGATTATGTTAAGAGCTTTCTGTATCCATAAAGTTTACAATTTTTCGATATCGGGTGTGGAAGTTATGATCAGTCAAAGTTTATGTGTGATAGGGTTGACTTTTGACTTTAATTATGACTGAAACTTTGACTGAGAAATTAACCTAGTTAGAGGTTAATTGAGCTTTGATGTTCTTCATGAAAGTTGAAGGATTTGATTTGATCTTTATTTTAGTATAAAGTATACAATTTTTCGATCTCGGAATAATAAGTTATGATTTTTACAAGTTTATGTTGTGATTTTAGTATGAATATTAGAGGACATAACCTTTGACTGGAAATGGACTCCCTTAGGAGTCGAATTGAGTTTTATGTTTTTTATGGAAGATGTAGAGTTTCTCTCAAGCTTTCTATAGAGACTAAGTTTGTCAAAATTGGAATTCGGGATTAAGAGTTATGAATTTTGAAAGTTTCGGATTTATTTTTATGTGAAAAAAAGAAAAAAAGAAAAAGGGAAAATGATTTATCGCCGTCGCTAGGGCGACGATGGCGAGCGTTCAGCTCACATCACTAGGGCGACGCGTCACCAGGGCGAGTGAGCCCTCGCCTCGCCCAAAACGCGGGCGTTCCGCCCTTGTATGACGCCGTTTTTGTTTCTCCAATACGACGCCGTTTTGATTTTGTCTTGTTTGTTATTCCCTCCAATCCGACCTTTGTTCACTATTTTGCTCATATCTTTTCCGTCCGACATCCGATTGAGTTGATTCTTGCGGCGTTGGATTCCTAAGACAATTCCCTACATCCTCATGGGAAATTTGTAATTTTATGAGATTAAATTAATGGTGATTAATTTAATCAAAATGAGTTGGAAAATTTTCCAAACATAGTTTAGTATTTTGTGAAATTCGGGATCTGTAGAGATCCGATTGAAGCAATTCTTGAGGTGAAATAAAGATAAGACAAGGGGATACAAATATTATGAAGAAATGAAATGTCAATTTTGCCCCTAAGACTTTCAATTTCTGAATTTAAGTTCGGATTTGTGTGAAATTTTTGGATTAGGAACATCTGAGAGTATTTTGAGCATAACTTTTGATCTGGGAATCGAAATGAGGTGATTCTTGTTCTGAATTAAACTAGAGACATAAGACTACAATTGGTATGAAGACATCAAATGTCAATTCTGGGATTAAGAATGTTAATTTCTGGAAGGAAATAATCATACATGGAAAATGTGTTAGAATATGGATAGACCCGAACTGTTTTGCACATAACTTTTGGTGTACTGATCCGAATTGAGCGCGGTAGGTGGCGTTGGATTCGTATGATTGAGAGGAACATTTCTCTAGAAGGAAGTTTTAATAAATTCCTTCAATTTGATTGTGCGAATCAGACCTGCAAGTGAGAGTAACTTAAAAGCTAGTGTAGGGGCATTTTGGTCTTTTAGACACCATTTAAATGACATGGCTTAAAAATGAAAGAGATTGTCATTTTTTTAAGGAGATTCACGAGTGTTCTAGAGAAAAGAAGAAGAAAGGAAAGAAAAGAAGAAGAGAAGAGAAAGAAGAAGTTTCGTATATGGAGAAAATGTTAGATTTCGATTTTCAAGGTATTCAAGCAAGAGTTTTGAGTAACTTCCAAGGGAAAAGGAGGAAGGAGGTCAAAGCTTTCAAATGGAACCAAGAAATTTCAAAATGAAAGAGAAAGAGGTAAGAAAATTTTCAATTTTGAGTTTTGATGAATTTTGGTTTAGAAATATGGATAATGATATGGGTTTGTGATTTATGAAGTTGGTTTTGATATATATGCCTTAGGTTGTGTTTAATTTTGGATGGAAATTAATTTGGATTTATGCCTAATTTAGAAAATTGGGATTTTAAGAAATTATTGGCTTAGAATCATGGAAAATATGATGGATTAGTGAATTAGGATATTAATTTTGAGGAATTTGTGTTTTATGATATTGAATTTAGATAAATTGATTTAGGCTAATTTTGAGATTTAGGGATTTTTGAAATTGGTGGTTTAGATATCTTGAAATTAGTATGAATTGATGAATTGTGACATCAATTTTGAAAATTAAGTGATTAATGATATTGAATTTGAGTGAATGTGTTTAGGCCAATTTTGAAAATTGGGGGGTTTTCAAAATTGTTGAATTAGATAGCGTGGAAATATGATCAGTTGGTGAATTCCTAAGTGAAATTTGAGGATGATGATTTTTATGATGTTGAATTTAGGTATTTGTGGTTTAGGAAAATTTTAATGTGGAAGAAAGAAGGAGGCTTTGGAGCAATTGAGGCACAAAGCAAATTATTAGCGTCAATTCGAGGTGGGTAGCATATTTATATTTTGATCTGTAAGCTCAATATGAATTTTCGAAAATTAAAGAAAGCAAAAATGTGAATTTTTGATAAATTATTGTTTTTGTAAATGTCTGAAATTATGATTTCTGAATGCTTTCTGAAAAATTATTATAAGCTTAAATTCATTGTTTTAAATGATTTGATAAATTGATAGAAATTTCTGAAAATGCATTTGTTGTGTATGCATTGACAAGCTATGCAAATTGTTGCATTGATTGATTGAATAAATTCAATTGTATGAAGTATTTGAATTGTGAGTTTGTTTGTGTTCGATGAAAAGCAAGATTTTTGAAAAGTGCCTTCGAGCAATCTGAAAGTTTCAGTATTGAATTATGTGTTATGTGGATTTGGTCAGGTCCCTTTGGTGAGTCAGTGCACTGTCTCTATTCGTTATAGCCTTCTCCTGGCTGCCCGTTAGTGGCACGAAGCTCCGATTTTGGACTCCCTTCACGGCTACACTGGACCGCAATGCGGGAAAGTGTAGTACGTTCTGTTCACGGCTGCACAGGACCGCTAAGCGGGAATGTGCAGTACGTTCTGTTTCGGACCGAACCAGACCATTTTGATATGTTACGTATTTTTGATTTTTTTTTCTGTGTGCTGCATTCATGTTAAAAATTGAGAAAGGAAAAAGTGAATTTTGTTATGAAAAGTTTGAAGAATTGAAAGGTTTGAGGAAACCGTTTTGAAAAGTTACAAAGTTTGAAAAATTAGCCCTTTTGGGAAAAAGCTTATGAAAAAAATTGATTTATGCCTATTTGTCAATTTATAAATGTGTTATCCACGAGCTTCCGAGCTCACCCCCCTTCATCCCCATCTCCAGGTTTCGAGCAGGAGATCGGATGAAAGAATGTGAAGATGTTTGGTCCGACTTTTGCATCGTCTGTATTGTTATGTGAATTGAGTTTTGGAATATTTTGTAAATGGCTTGAATTGCCGTTAAGTAGTGATTATGGTGTATTTCAGAATGTATAAAGATTATGCTTGAATGAATGAATGAGCGTATTGAAATTGTATATGAAATTGTGTATGAATTTGGAAAGGAGATTGAGTTATGAGATCAGTATATTGAATTGCAGTTATGAGAATGTTTTAGAATTAGGTTTGCGTTTGTGCGTCTTTGAGATCCCGACGGAGGGTCGGTGGATTCGATATTTGTGTGATTGATTGGATATTATAGAAGTGTTGTTTTGAACACTTTGCGAGTTTGTTAGTCATAAAGCGTAGTTATCTTTGAATTTTGATAAAATTTGGGATAAAATGTAATTTTGAGATTTGTATGGATATATATAAGATTATGTATGAATGTTGAGTTTTGGGTATAAGAATGAATTTCCTATGAGAAATGATATGGATGTGATTGGTATAAGAAAGAATGAATAAGAAAAGAAAAAGAAAAAAAAATTATACCGGATTTTCGTATTAGATTAGTCTAGGTTTCCAACGCGATTGTGTTTCTCCGTTCTTTGTTTTCGGATGTCGGATTTGTTTGCTTTGATTCGATCTGTTTCGTATCAGTTTTTAATTCGTATTCGATCCGTATTTGTTTCGTATTTCGGCCATTCGATAATACGATTTTGATTCGTATTTTCGTCTGTTACGTTTGCTTCGCTCTTCTCGATTCTGTATTCGAGTATTTGCTTCGCTCTCGCTTCTTTTGCTTTGTAATTCGAGCTAGTGTTTGCTATTGGCTTCCGCATTTTATTTCCAATTCGAAATTTCGATACGAAATTTCCGTTTCCATTCACCTTCGTTTCCTTCATTTTTCGTTTTTCGGTTGGGATCCGGTTTCCGGATCGGGTCCCAACATTGATTATCTGATCTCTTTGCTTGAGGTCCGGTATCGATGGTGGAAGACTGTTAAGGCATTACCACACTCCAGATTCGACATTGGAGGATTTCTTGAGAGCCTTTTGGGATAATTACATGCCCAAGGTCTATTTGGAGATGATGATGCAGGAGTTCTTAGAGGTGAGACAGGGTTAGATGTCAGTGGCCGAGTATGAGGTGCGGTTCAATGAGTTGATGGGTTATGCCTCTGTTCTGATTGCTACAGAGTCTGATAGGTGCCGGAGATTTGAGGGTGGGCTTAATCTGGAGATCCGTACCAGGTTAGCCCGATCTGATATGGGCACCTTTGCCGAGCCGAGAGTCTGCCGGTCTTGGATTGAGCGACTTCGAGAGGCAGTCAGTGAGACTGGTCAGGGATCCAGAGGTAAGAGATCAAGTGACAGTCAGGGTAGTTTTAGTAGGAGTGTTAGCGAAAAGCGAGCGTGTTCTTTAGATCTTGGGAGGATCGATCTGGTTTCTTTCAGAGGGGGAGATTTGGGCAGTCTAGCAGTGGTAGTGGCAGAGGATCAGGGCAGTCGCCTGTTTGTGTACATTGTGATAAGAGGCACAGTGGAGAGTGCTGGAGAGTGACTGGAGCTTGTTTCGCATGCGACTCCATGGATCATATGATTAGGAATTGCCCTATGACTTTGGGAGTTCAGTTTGCTGCGAGTGGGAGAGCTGGTAGTAGAATCGGGGTGGTGGACCTGGATTTAGGGGCCGAGGCAGAGCCCGAGGTAGAGTTGGAGATTCTTTTGTAAGGACCGAGAGTCGTGGCAGCCGACCACAGTCACAGGCTAGGGTCTACGCCATGACTAGGCAGGAGGCCCAGGATTCTCTGGATGTCGTAGCGGGTATGCTTTTGATTTCTGGCTTTGAGGTTTTTGCATTGATAGATCCAGGTTCCACGCATTCTTTTATTGCACTGCATGTAGCCTGTAGATTGCTTGGGGATAAGGAGATGTTGCAGTATGGGCTAGAGTTGAGTACACCTCTAGGTAGTACTACTGCTTTGGGAGAGGTCTGCAAGGGATGCTCGATCCAGATAGATCAAGTAGTGTTACGTGCAGACTTGATAGTTTTGCCTCTGAGAGAGATAGATGTGATTCTGGGGATGGACTGGCTCACTACCCATAGGGCTGTTATGGATTGTTATACCAAGGAGGTCGTATTGGAGTCTCCTGGTCAGCCTAGAGCTATTTTTCGAGGTGTTAGTCAGGCAGTTCCAGCCAGGATGATTTCTTTTATGAGTGCCTTGAGGTTGATGCAGGGAGGTTGTGAGGCTTATTTAGCTCATGTGGTTGATTCTAGAGTTGAGCAGAGGTTGCGGGATGTTCTCGTGATCAGAGAATTTCCATATGTGTTTCCCGATGAGTTACCGGATTTGCCGCCAGATTGGGAGACAGAGTTTTTGATTGACCTCGTTCCAGGTACCGCTCCTATATCTATACCTCCATATAGGATGGCACCGGTGGAACTGAGGGAGCTTAAGGCTCAATTGCAGGAGCTTTTGGATAAGGGATTTATCAGGCCGAGTGTTTCACCTTGGGGAGCTCCAGTGTTGTTTGTGAAGAAGAAGGACGGGACTTTGAGATTGTGCATCGATTATAGGCAGTTGAATCGGGTTACATTCAAGAACAAGTATCCACTGCCTAGGATCGATGATCTATTTGATCAGTTGCAGGGAGCTCAGGTGTTTACTAAGTTAGATTTGCGATCTGGATATTATCAGTTGAGGATAGCAGAGGCCGATGTGCCTAAGAGTCCTTTCAAGAGCAAGTACGGGCATTTCGAGTTCCTAGTGATGCCGTTCGAGTTGACTAATGCCCCGGCAGCCTTTATGGCCTTGATGAATAAGATTTTTCAGCCCTACCTGGATCAGTTTGTTATTGTATTTATTGATGATATTCTGGTGTATTCGAGAGATAGACAGGAGCATGCGGAGCATCTGAGGGCAGTTTTGCAGATTATGAGAGAGAGAAGGTTGTATGCCAAATTCAGCAAGTGTGAGTTTTGGCTGGATGAGGTGGTGTTCTTAGGCCACATTGTGTCTGGTGAGGGTATCCAGGTGGATCCTCACAAGATTGAGGCAGTTAGGAGTTGGGAGATCCTGAGGAACGTGTCAGAGGTACGGAGTTTCCTCGGTTTAGCAGGTTATTACCGGAGGTTTGTCGAGGGGTTTTCAGTGATCTCAGCCCCTTTGACAAAACTTCTGAGGAAGAATGTGGCTTTCAGATGAACTGATGAGTGTCAGAGGAGTTTTGAGGAGTTGAAACATTGGTTGACTACGGCATCGGTGTTAGCTTTGCCATCAAGAGCTGGAGGCTTTGAGGTGTTTAGTGATGCTTCGCAGCAGGGTTTAGGGTGTGTCTTGATGCAGCATGGGAGAGTGATAGCTTATGCCTCGAGACAGTTGAGGTCTCACGAGGTGAATTATCCAGTGCATGATTTGGAGTTAGCTGCAGTTATGTTTGCTCTGAAGATCTGGAGACATTATTTGTATGGTGAGACGTTTCAGATCTTTACTGATCATAAGAGTTTGAGGTATTTGCTGAGTCAGCGAGAGTTGAATCTGAGACAGAGGAGATGGATAGAGTTGCTTAAGGATTATGACTGCACTATTGAGTATCATCCAGGGAAGGCTAATGTAGTGGTTGATGCTTTGAGTAGGAGATCTCATATCAGTGTAGCTCAGATTCAGATTGGTAGGTTGCCTAGCTTGATTCAGTTGAGAGCTCTGAATGTGCAGATGGATTTGGGTCAGGATGGAGCTCTGTTAGCTACCTTGAGGCTTAGGCCGATGTTGCATGACAGGATCAGGCGAGTTCAGGACCAGGATCCTATGTTGGTGAGATTGATAGATAGAGTAAGATCCGATTTGACTTCTGATTTTGAGTTGAGAGATGGGACTCTTTGGATGGGTCAGAGGCTGTGTGTTCCAGATGTTGATGGTTTGAGGAGCGAGATTTTGGAGGAGGCGCTTGTGGCTGCCTATGCTATGCATCCTGGTACTACCAAGATGTATCACACACCCTTAAGTTGCATTTCTGGTGGCCAGGCATGAAGAGGCAGGTGGCAGAGTTTGTTTCTTGGTGTCTGACGTGCTAGCAAGTTAATGCTGAGCACCAGGCTCCAGTGGCTAAGTTGCATTTGTTGCCCATTCCGGAGTGGAAATGGGAGCGGATCACGATGGATTTCATTATAGGGTTGCCTAGGACACCGAGGCAGCATGATGCGATATGGGTCATAGTGGTCCTGTTGACTAAATCGGCTCACTTCTTGCCAGTGAGGGAGAACAATAACCTTGATCAGTTGGCCCAGAAGTATGTGGCAGAGATTGTGCGACTGCATGGGGTCCCGGTGTCTATAGTCTCTGACAGGATCCCAGATTTACTTCGAGGTTTTGGAGTATTTTGCAGTCGGCTATGGGTTCGAGGTTGAACTTCAGCACAACATTTCATCCTCTGACAGATGGGCAGAGTGAGAGGACGATTAAGACTGTTGAGGATATGTTGAGAGCTTGTGTATTGGAGTTTCGAGGTGCATGGGATCATTATTTACCTCTGGTTGAGTTTACTTATAATAATCAGTACCAGAGTAGTATTGGGATGGCACCGTATGAGGCGTTGTATGGGCGTCAGTGTAGATCACCTCTTTATTGGGATGAAGAGGGTATGAGAATGCTTGAGGGTCCCGAGTTGATTCAGGACACTGTGGATAAGGTACGGCTGATTCGGAGTCGCATTAAGGCGGTTCAGGATAGACAGAAGAGCTATGTGGATTAGCATCGGAGAGAGATGGAGTATGATGTGGGAGATAGAGTATTCCTTCGAGTGTCTAGAGTTTTGAGATTTGGCCGTAAGGGCAAGTTGAGTCCTCGATAAATTGGTCCTTATGAGATCCTCGAGAGGATAGGACCATTGGCCTATAGATTAGCGTTGTCGAGTGAGATGTCGCAGTTGCACGACGTCTTCCATGTGAGTATGCTCCGGAGATATCGATCAGACCCGACCTATGTGATTCCGGCTCAGGAGATTGAGATAGCTAGTGATTTGAGTTATGTAGAGGAGCTGGTACGGATTATAGGATCGCGGGTCAAGCAGTTGAGGAGTAGGGTGATTCCATTGGCGAAAGTCCTTTGGAAGAACCACTCATCTGAGGAGACGACTTGGGAGACTGAGAAACACATGAGGAGGCAATATCCTCACTTGTTCGATCGGTCAGGTAAGAAATTTTGGGACGAAATTTTTTATTAGAAGGAGAGAATTGTAACATCCCGTTACCGGTGTGAAGGGCATATTGGTAATCCGGATGGGTTAGGAATGAATGCATGCATATTATTGAATTTCATATGCATTTAGCCTCTATAGTTATTGATAAATGATTAATATTGCATAAACATACGAATGTACATACATGTATGACTATTTCCCGATTTAATTGTGTAAATTGGAAAATTGGGTGATAATGGTATAGATTAAGTTTTGAATATAGAATTGGAGTGAAATTGAATATAGGGGTTTGAAAATTGAGATTTGAGAATAGGATTATGTATTTCCTAATTTTGAGGATTTATAGGAATTTTTCTGGAATTTTTAGAGATATGGGTCCGGACCGAAAAAATGGCATGATGACTGATAAATTAGATTCCGGTTCCGAAATTGATTGACAATTGGCTCGAGATAATTTGAGTTATGATTTGAGGATTTATTATTTATAATCATTGCGAAATTGGGAGAAAATTAGAATAAGGATCGGATTGTTAGACCCTAAGAATTGGGCATGTGGCTTGGGAGTTGCCAAACATGCCCTTAGCTTTTAAATCTCTAATATATAAACCCTAACTTTTAAACCTTGCTCCCACGATCCTCTTTGCTTTTGAAAGAATTTTCTTCTTCTCTTCTCCTTCGTGAATCTCGATTTGGTTTGATTCCTTCCATTTTCTTCCTTTAAATTATTGCAATCATCATCTCTAACCTAGCTTAAGTTTTGTGATGGAGAAGAAAAATGTTTGGTGTTCTGTGAAGGATTGTCGTCGATGTGCTTGGACTTGGTAATGGGAGTTTCTTGGTGATTTTTGAGAGATTAAAGCTTAAATCAAGTAAGTTACTACTTCTTTATGTCGTAAGTTGTTTGATTGGATCATTGAATCAAGTTATTAATTGTTTAGAAAGTTATAAGTTTCGGATGATATAGGGTTTGAGAATTTTGTTGATTTTGATTTGGGTATTTGAGAGATAATAGATTTTTGATGGATTTGAGGTTAGAAATAAGTTGGGTTTAGTATTTTAAATTTATTGGAAGTGATCTGAATTAAATTGAATGGATTTTATATCAGAAATTCTGGGAAATTCTGGGTTCAGACGCAATTCTAGGTTTGCACGTCGCGACGAACATTTATTTCTACGTCGCGACGAACGATTCTGTCGCCGACGTCATGACGAAAGAGATACGCGACGCCGCCTTGTGGCGTTGTTTTTCGCGTCGCGACAATTTAAAGCACACATCGCGACGAGCGTTTGAGTTTATGCCACGACGAGAGGCAAGGCGTACGTCGCGGCGAGGGCGAGAAGTCTCGCCGCGGCGAGCGATCTTGCGCCGCGGCGAGGGAACCTGATTTTCGAAATTGAATTAAGTTGTTTAAGTAATGATTTTTGAGGTTTTAGATTCTTATTGAATTGGATATTGATTGATTGTGATTTAGAGACTAAGAATTTCAATTTAGAAGAATAGAATTTCAAAATTTAATTCGGTGGTTCTCGAAATCGAATGGTGATTGAATAGTGAATTTGTTTTGATTAAGGATAATTCTAACGTCTTGGAATTTGACTTTGGAGAGTTTGGAATATAGTCAATTGAATTATGGTATTACGAATTACTATCAATTAGAGTGAAAGAGCTGAATTGAGATGATTCGGGAATATGATCAGGAATGTCATAAACATGTATCGTACATATTTATTTGCTACTTATGCATTATTGAATATTAGAAATTGTGTAATTGATAATATTGGTATATTTTGATTGTTATAGAGGCTCAAGTGAAGCGTCGATCGTCCGACGTAGGTGAGACTTCCCGGCAGTAGCTTGAAAGTTCGAGGTGAGTAACCTAGTTGGTTTCTCAACCTGTATGTGTTACATTTTATGCACCTATGCCATGTGGAGTTAAGGATGGATCTGTGTGCTTGCTTTTGATTGATTTCGGACCAAAGGTGTCCGAAATATTTGGAATGTGATATATAAGTGTTATATGTGCATTAATGGAAATTAATTAGCTTTAAATGAAAAATTAAACATATGGAGTTTTATCGTGTACAAGTATTGTAAATTGGACATGTGCATACATGCATAAAGGTATGATCAGATAAAGACAGTTGTGACTGGTGCAGCCACCATATTTCAGAGCTTTAAGCTCAACGCATCAGGGTCTCGTGCCCAACAATTTTTAGAGCCACAGGCTCAACGTATTAGGGCTTCAAGCCCAATGTTATTCAGAGCCACTGGCTCAACGTTAATGAGCTCAGGTGCACGGTCACAACAACGAAATAAAATGAAAGAGTCACATGTACATCGCATATATGAATGTTCAAATGTGAATTGTATGAAAGGCGAACCGCCTTATAAATGTGAAATTGAATGCATGTGATTCTCTGGTTGTGATAATATATGATATAATGTGAACTGTGTGTATATGCATGAGTTGGGTGAACCATCGATGATGGTTTCTCGCTGAGTTCGCAAACTCACCCAACATTGCAATTTATTTTTCAGGACAGCGATTGTAGACTCTTAGCTCCAGTTAGCAAGACTTTTCCGCTGTCTGAGCGCGTAGGCTCGAGAAGTATGGCTCACAGGTCGGTCAGCTGGGGTTGATTTTGGGGACGACCTAGTTTAGGATTTTGTCTCAGTTCCTTTTTGGAAATATTTGTATAGTTTATGGAAACTAATAGACTTGTAAATTTTGTTTTAAGGTTATGCAATGAAAATCTTTGGTTTTAAAATTTAGCGAGTTTGATATTATGGTTTAATTATATCGATGTCATGTGGAATATAGAAATGATTGAATCGTAGTGCACCCTCGTCGTAGGTTATGTATCGGTATAACCTACGGGCGTCCCGGTGTGTACACTACGGTAAGGGGGCGCTACAACAATTATGCCATTAATGAGTGAATAATGTCCCAAATATCCTTACATGTAAGTCTTGTAACCTTAATGCTTAAGTGTTCTTCCCAAAATGCCCTCATACATTCACACTCTTGCTACTTAATTCATCTAATCCATATTTTAAAATCCAACCAACATCAACATAATAAAAACTCCAAATAAAACTAATTAATCTAGTAAGACCTCAAAATTATTTAAAATCATGCTTAACTTCTTCCAGAAACAAGACCTTATTCTAATCATACAATTAAAGGAATTTGATAACACTTCCTTCTAGAGAATTGTTCCTCATTGTCTTAATTTTCCAAAGACATCAAAACCATTCAATTTGATTCAATAGTCCAAAAGTTATACCCCAAACCTTTTTCAGACTGTTCTTATACCAAAACATTATCCTGTGCTTGACTTCCATCCAAAAAATTGACACTCTTAGAGACTGAATCAAAACTCAATTTCATTAGAAAATTTGTAGTCTTATCTCTCTATTTTAATCCAAATTAAGAATCATCTCATTTTTATGACTAGGGCAAAAGTTATGCCCAAAACACTTTTAGCTCTTACTAATCCGAGACTGAACACTATACCCTACTTCAATTCAGAAATTGAAAATCTTAGGGGTTGAATTGAAATTTGATTCCTTCATATAACTTGTAGCTCCATGTCTCTAGTTTATTTTTAAGCAAGAATAAACTCAATTGGATATCTAAAGATTGAGCTATCGCCAAAATACTGAACCATGTTCAGTGAGATAATACCAGTTCATATGATTGAAGAACACACTGATTGTACCTGTCTCACTCTTTTCACTCAATATCTCTGCATAAATTTCAGATAGCTTCAATTATTGGTGGAGATATAGAGAAAAGTCTTACGAATCTCATGGTTCAAGAATCAGGTCATTTGGAGGTCTAGAGAAGAAGTTATGGCGAAAGACTCCAATACGTTTATGCCCTCACTTGAAATGTATATGTCTTTGTACGAATACCATAACTTTTGCTACAGATGTCAGATTGACTTCATTTTTGGACCATTGGAAAGAGGACTTCTATATCTATAACTTTCATGAAGACCTCAAAGGCTAATTTTGTCGTGTAACTTCAGTGTCGGCTCACTTTTCTTCCGTCTACTTTCTATCGTCTGCTTTTCTTCCTTTCACTTTCTATCGTCTGCTTTTCTTCCTTTCACTTTCTATCTTCTGTTTTTCTTCTCAAAACGTCTCCACTTATAAGGATCATAATTTTTGACCCAGAACTCCAAAATTTGTAAATTTGGTATCAATAGAAAGATAAAATAAAGCTCTACAATGTTTATGAAGAAATAATAAGCAAATTCTACCTCTATAGGGGTCAAAATTCTACCTCAATATGGCTGTCCGAAATTGTCATCCCAAACAGCATCTCGAACTTTAAATAATCACAATTTTCAGCTCCAATATCAAAAAATGTCATACTTTATAGCGTTAGAAAGCTGGAAAGATAAGCTACAACTTTTATGAAGACAACATTGGCTAATTCTCTTTAGATCGATACAATTTTTCCATTGAATTTTTGCCCATCATCCCTACACCTAAGAAGGCTTGCTAAACATAATATCCCTCCATATTCATTCACTACCAAGTACCTTTTTGGTTATTTTTGAGCTTCATTTCCAGCAACTCATTCCATATACATTTTTAAGCTCTAACATGCCATTCAAAAATAAACAACAATTCGCAAACTCCATTTCAATCAACTTATTCATCATAAATTTCGTAGTACCCTTAAACATAAAATTTTACTCAAAAATCTCATAATCATCAAAAACCAAATATCAATTATTCACTCTTCATATTCTGCAATTTACATTCTCTATTTTTCTTCTCAACTTCTATTTAAGCTCAAAATCATCCATAAATCTTATAGTCCATGATTGATCATGAACATCAATAACAAAACACACACACATATACCCACTAATCATCAACTTACTACATTCACTACTTTAATCTTGTATATCATTTAAATTCAAGAATTCTCCTTTTTTCTTTACTCATCACTAATCACTAACAAATTCTCATTTAATATTTCTAACTTCCAGGAAAAATTTGGGGTCCAACAAGTTCAATAATTAAGTTTCCATATTTTTCTACCATACTAAATATTGATGGTTTTAAATGACCATGTTAGAAGTAAAATTTCTAACAATTATAAGTTTATACGATAAATTAACTAACCTTTTTTCCAATGAAAATTAGCTATCAACTTAAAAACGCAATGGAGTTCAACAATTCCATTTGAGCTAAAATTGGAAGTTTCAAAGTCCAGTTTGTAATGAATATGGCCAGCTACTACTTTTCCAGAGATATGTTCAAGAAATGGACGATCTTACATCAACATCAAGGTAATTCTATACTTCCCTACAACCCAATCTTATATCATATATTTTTATCTTAATTAATAATTTTGTTAGTACATGAAGTTTAATGACCTTGAACATATTAAAGTAGCATAACTTAATAAGAATGAGATATTCTAGTTATTATTACTACCATTACTTTTCATATGAATGGAACCTAAAATTACTTTTTAAGTATTTGAGTAAATTGTCGAATACGTGTAATAGTTTTCGAGTTATATGTGTTTCATTAAGTTACTTGGACGAACCATTGATTCAAAATCAATTAATGAAGTCAATCTAATTAACATTTGTAAGTTCAACGTCTATTAAATTCTGATCTATCATCCTCTAAGTCACCCAGGTCCAATCTTATATCATTTACATTTTATCTTAATTAAAATTATTTTAGTATTATGAAATTTTATGACTTTGGATAGATCGAAGTGGCATAAATTATAAGAATGAAATATTTATAATTGTAATGACTAATTTTTAAGGGTAAAAGGCACCCTTATGATTTCAAAAGTTCTATAATCTTTAAAATTCTCCAAAAAACCTAGTTTTATTTTTTCATAAAATTACTTCTCTTATACTATAATTAAAAATAATGATAAAATACACGTGGTATGGATATCATACATAAACTAATCAAATGACATTGATATGAGAATCAAACTAGGCTCTTAAACCCGACTCGAGTTAATTAAACTTGACTTAAATGAATAATTTAAGATAATTATAATAAATTATTAAATTGAGTTAATTTTAATTAGTTTGGTTCAAATTTAGTTATCATCATTTAAGTAACATTTGATTAGTTCACTTATGATATTCATGTATCATTTATTTCATTGTTATTTTTAACGAAGTTTAAGAGAAGGATTTTATGGAAATTTGAAAACATAAGAAGTTCTTTCAAAAAATTTAATGATTTAATCTAAAGTTTCTTATTAGTATTGATTTAAGAAGGATGGAATGGTAATTTAAAATATTCTTCATATGTAATTAATAGAATCAATTACTAATAATAGAAAACATTATTATAATCAAATAAAATAGAAATTAGTTTTATGCTCTAATTGGAACATTGTATGACGAAGGAATTAAATTATATGAAAAGATTATGCATAAAAATATTAATCATAACTATTTTGATATTCTTAATATTTGAGTAATCATAATGCATTGCTAAAGTCCAATCTTAATATTTGGATATAAACTATTTAATTAGAGAATTAATCTAATCTTAATTATGATTTAGGATTATAATTTATATATGTTGCCAAACATATATAGAAATATATTAGGTCCTACACAAAATAGTTGGTAAGAGAAAAAATAATTTAATCAAGTTAGACTTGATCTTAAAGTTTAAAAACTTTAAATATAAAATATGAAATATTTAATAAGTAAGGACTAATATAAGATATTGAATATTATTTAAAACTAATTAGTAATTCTAATTAAAGTTTAATTGAAATTAGAAATTTATTTCAATTAAGTTACTAAAAGGTCCAAACCCTATTGTAAATAGGTTTAGGCTTTAAAAGAGGTCACACTTCTTGCTTACGCTCTCTACACCAAGTTCTACTATGGAAGTTGAAATGAACCAATTTCTAAATAGTTTGAGGGAAATGACAAGAAAGGGATCGAGTTTTATCATAAGGTACAAATTATTATTGATGCTTTATTGTTTTTATACGTTAATTATATTATAGGATTTTAAAGTGATCTTGACTTATGAAAAATCAAAGAAAAATATTTCAGATTTAGTCTCCTATCCATATAATCAGATGCTACTCCAATTTCTCAATGGTATGTGCTTCAAGTAAGTCACTTAAATGAGAAAGTGACTTAAAGTCAAGTGAGAAACTTCGTCCAATTAATATTTGTAACTTTCTCATGTCTTCACATTCAGCCCATCATTCAAGTCATCAAGATGAAAAGTAGCCCCCAACTGGAACTCAAATCTGAAACCTTTAAATTGATAAATATACGAGAATTCATGTTATGAATTAGTTTGTTATGAGTTATATAAGTGTTGTTGCACATGTTTTCCAATAACATTGAGAGATTGATTAATTTGTAGTTAGAAGAGTGATTAATTTGTAGTTAGAAGAGTGATAACTTATGCAATAATATTCTTTCACCTAAAATAGGATCTTTTAGAGGATTCGGCTATAATAAGTTCTATAGATGGGAAGAGAGTTTAATACCCTAATTGTATAAGAAAAGCTAAAAATTATATGAAAGCTATATGCTAATTTTCATTCATCATTCTTATTATTTGATCATTTAAGTTGTTCATTTGTTCATCTACTATTGTCATTCTTATAGGGGAATCTATACCTTCTTGAAATGTATATTTTAAAAGAATTTGTATAGTAGAGAGATGGATATAGCCGATTTTTAATATTTTTTCTTCAGGTATTTTTTGTAATTGTCTTGAAATTTGTTCTTGATCGATTAAATTGATTCGATTATGTCTATTACATTGATCCATTCGAATAGGTGTTTCATGAACTATTTTTCCAAAATAAATGCTATTTTTGCGATCAAAAAACTGTTTAAAAATTGATGTTTGAATATCTTGTCCTGCTTTTAAATTTAATTGAGTTTTAGCTATTTGTTTTTGTTTATCATTGGATAATAAGGTATGTATATGAAATGTTCTGGTTGATTCGGTTAATTCTAAGTTGTCGACATTTAAGATAGTTAGTTCTTGAATTTGATTAGTCATTTTAATGATAATGAGTCCTTATTTGATGATCATTTAATGTTCTTTCTAAGTGATTTAATTGTCGTGTATAAAATTATATAATTGTTGAACTAAATCTAATCTTTCTTTAATAGGTTATAAAGCTCGAGGATTAGATATAATAAATTGTAAATAATTATAACGATTTTCAAAATGTTTGAATTCATCATAATATTGATTTTTAATTGTTCATTATATTTTATATGATCCATTAATTGATTACAAATAGAACAATTACGTGTTGTCATTAATATAAACTATAGATATCGTATGTAGTAGCAAAGTTGAGATTAAAGAATTTACACCATAAATATTTTCTAAGTTGATAAGTAAAACCAATAATAAAACAAGTATATAAAAGTCTAATATCTTGTTAGGTTGAAAACATAATAAACAGATAAGAAGCAGAAATATAAATGGTTGAACATAAAGTAAAGTCAGAATAAGCTGGATGATCATGGATGATGCAATAACATAGAAATTCATTGTATGAAAACTTAATCTATAAGCTAGTTTATTTCTTTGACACATTCTTTTCTATTTCTTCCATTATTTTCTCGGATCTGTTTGAGGAATAGAACCATCTTTGTAGCTTCATATTCTTGGTTGTAATTTCTAGTGGTCTTGGCTATTTCTATCCATCTTTTATATCTTGCGATCCATTTATTCTGGCTTTCTTCTATTAAATAGCAGTGCTTGATTAAGTCTTTGAACATGACTTTTGTCGTAAAGTAAGTCATATTCTAAATCTAAAACCTAGGTTATTTTAACTAAATAAGGTCTAGAACGTGGATATGAGTGAATATAATTGGATAATAAATGATGAAATGATGAATTGTAAATACTGAATAACATACCTAATTCGCTTCCTTTTGATCGCCAAAACAGAAGGCCTTTGAGAGAGGAAGAAGGAGGTACAGAACTTAGTATTTTATTTCATAAGGGTGATAGGCGAGTTCTTACATTATATAGGCAGAAAATGATAAGAAAAGGCTAAAACACGCTGGCTAAAAAAGAAGAATGGACATAAAGCAAAAGTAAAGTAAAAGACTAAAAGACAAATGACTAACAGAAGAGATTCCTTACATCGGAAAAAAAGTAAAATAGATTCAGTGTTTATAGTTTCGTATCGTTCCGGCCGGTACCGGCCAGAACGGAAAATAGATTCAGTGTTTATAGTTTCGTACCGTTCGCCAAGATCACCGTGGGAACGTTCATCGACGGAAACAGCATCTGAACGGCCTCTGTGGTACCGGGTATAAATTCGCTCGATCGCCGATTCGGTGGGTACCGGCCATACCGCATATCTTGAAAATTTTCGGACCATTCCGTAAAATTTAAAATTTTGAGGGACTAATTTGAAAAAAAAAAATCTAACCCCCCACCCCCTAGACGTTCTCTGGAATCTTCTCTCTTCTTCGGTTCTCCTTCTTCTCCTCGCCGCTGCTCTCCCTCCTCGGATCTCGTCTCGCCGTCGTCTCCTCGCTGTCCTCCTGGCCGTCGACATGTTCTCCTCCTCCTTCGTCTTCGACCGGTGGTTGTTGGATCTCGTCTCGTCTTCTCCTCGCCCAGTCCTCCTCGTCGTCGCCTTCGCTCGTCCTCCTCGTCGCCAGTCGCTGCTCCTCGTCGCCAGTCGCCGCCTTCGCTCGTCCTCCTCCGCTCCTCGTCACCAGTCGCCGCCTTCGCTCGTCCTCCTCCGCTCCTCGTTGGCAGTCGCTGCTCTTCTTAGAACGTATTTTCTCATTTTCTGATTCAAGATTTCCAGCCAAGCTTCTCATGCCACGTGCGTGGTTAGGTACAAAAGTAATAGAACAAGATTTAAAGCCTACTAAAAAGTAGATTATGATAGTGGAAGAGACTTACGAATAATATTAATAAAGGATCTTATCTTTTTCCATAATCAAACGTATCATTTAATTGCACCTGTCATCTTTGTCTTCCCATCGCATTTGGTCTTTTATCAATTGGATTAAAAATTAAATTTAAAATTGGAATGATATGATTTAGATTGGAAATTAAATTTAGAATTGGAATTGAAATTTGATTTTGGAATTTGATTATAAATTTAATTTGAAATTGGAATTGGAATTGAAATTGAAATTTAAATTGTATGATTTGGATTGGAAATTAAATTTGAAATTGGAATTGGAATTTGGAATTGGATTGTAAATTAAATTTGGAATTGGAATTGGATATTGACATTATTGTATTAATATTAAATTGTTGAATTATTGATCAATGAAATTGAATTTGAGAATTGAGATTGAGTTTGATAATTTGAAATGTTTAATTGTACATGCATTTTATTTAATGATAATTTGGTGCTTATGGTTAATCTTATGTTTTAAATTTAAACTTTAAAGTTAAATTGTTGATGTTGATTAATTGGTTGTTAAAACTTAAAATTGAAAGTTGATAATCAAAATTAAATCAACATTTAAACCTAATTGTAAAATTGATAATCAAATATGAAATTAATAATTAAATGTAATATTGATAATCAAAATTAGTAAAATTGAAAAGGCTTAACATTAATTGACACATTCTTAATATTTGTTAAATGGTTATTTATTTTAATATTTGGGTATTGAATTTTGGTAAATAATTAGTTAAGTATAAAATTATGGAATTAGAAATTAATAATAATTTGATTGTAGTTAATGTCTTAATGATAGTATTTGCTTAGTTGACTATTAGTTTTAGGTAGGTAAATAATTAATTGTGGTTATTATTTATATATAAAATATTTAAAATTTATTATTATTTCAAATTAATTATCATTATTATTTATTATTAAGATTTTTGAAAGCATGGTTGATGTAAGCGATAAACTAGTAAAGTATAAAGTACAAGCTCAGATAATATATCAATATGGACTATTTTGCAATTTTAAAATTTTAGGACTATTTTATAAATTTAAAAATTTTTGAACTTGCAGTGCTTCGATTTGCAATCTTTCGTTCCTTTCAAAGCTCAATCCGATGCAGAGCCCAAGATGCGGTATTCATAACATTGTTCCTGACAACTAAAAAGAAAAAAGTATTTTAATAATTGATCCGTCAAGTAGACCTACATCTTTGCTGAGTGAGGGCTTCAATTATTCTTTAGTAATGGCTTCAATGGATCTAGTGTCATCTTGTTCTACTTGAGTGGTTGAGGGACAGTATTTACATTTATGTTGAGGATGAGGTCATAGTTGATGGCAAATTGCATATTTCCATGAAGGGGAAAGATTATTAAAAATCCCTTCCATAGTAGAAAATGGTACTAAAAATTGTTTGATCATACGAAGTGCATCTGGAGTAATAGCAGTTTTGTATGTTGAAATCATGACTTGATTAATTCCTTTGTAATTGACTTTGATGGTTGATTCAGTAGTGATTCTAGATCCTTGGATGAATACAACTTTGAGGCAGTGAAGATTAAATTGATTGATAAGCTCCCATTCGAATGTATGCTGTGGTGGTTCATCAATAGGTGGATAAATTCCATTGCTAATTCTAATGGTGAGAAAAGTAATTCAAGATAGTTTTATCTCTGCGTCCTTGATAGTATCATGTTCCTTAAAGATGGGATAATTGTGAAAAATTTTGATAAAACTTTCTCTATCTTTGGCAAAGCGATCCTTGTAATTTTTGACTGCTTGAATCAATCCAACTGGGAACTTCGAGAGTAGGTTTAAATTAGTTAGCTAGATGGTATCAATGAGTCCACTTTGAAAAAATAGGTAGGTGGTTAATGGATTAACGTCTAGAAAAATAATTGCTTTTGGTCCATACTTTCCTCAGTTCTGAGGATCATATTGAAAAATCTTTTGAGCTTCAATCCATGTGTTTAGTGATTGAAAACAATTATAGAACATTTCTGAAGTGATTTTACGGGCTTCTGCTTGTAAAGCTTTTGAAGGTAATGAATTTATGTGATCCATGTTGATGGGTTTTCCTAAAGACTTCATTTTTGTGTCTGGGATAGGTTTTTCTAAAGCGTGTTTGTACTGAGGTTTCAAAATAGGGTTTTTAAATCTACTAAAGCTTTTTCGGCTTCAACTCTGGATGAAAAGTTTTTATGTAAGATACCTAACCTTTCAGTGATGTATATAGCTGCTTTATGCCACTCATCATATAATCCTGCCATAGGTCCATTGTAGATAACATAGGTTTTGGATTCGGATGCATCTTTTTGTCTTTGGGATCCAAATGGGCTATTAGGTTGGACTGACGATGTTTGAGTAATTTGTTGAGGGGTAATTAGAGGAATGGTAGTTGTAGTGGTAGTTGAACTGGTTGAAGGAGTGTGTATAGCTGATGATGGTTGGTCTTTGATATTTTGTTTTAAAAACTAGATGGTGGTTCGTAATTGATTTATCTCCTTGGTGACTATACCTACCTACTAAATTGATTAATTCAACTTCTTTTTGTGCTAATGAATCCTCAAGACTTAATATTGTTGCTTCCATTCTCTGGTTAGAATATCTGCAAGAAAATTATCAGTAGATTTGATATATTGAATGGTAAATTGATATTGATTGAGCTCAAGTTGCCATCTAATAAGGCGACCTTGATTATAATTAGTTTTAATATTATATTGAATAAATCCACATAAATACTTGGAATCTATTTTAATAATGAATTCAACAGGTAATAGATCAAAACGGCATTTTCTCAAAGTTTTGAGACAGGCTAATATTTCCTTTTCATGAATTGGATACTTGAACTCGGTGGAATTAAAAGTCCCATTTATATATTTGCAAAGTAAATACTTCTTTTAAGTGGGTGGTTTTGCCAAAAGACAACCAGCCTATATATCCATATTGGCATCAATTTGTACCAGTAGTGTATCCTTGGGAAAATAATTATATAGAACAGGTAGATCTTTGCACAATGTTTTTAGTTTTTGAACATCTTAAGTATCTTCATTAGTCCAAGTCCATTGTGATTTTGTAATGCATTTGAGTTGTAAAAGTTTTCTTTTTTTGGCTAAATCCTTAAAAAATCTTTAATTTGAAATTTAATTTAAGATGCCTAGAAATTGTTGTGCGTGAGTCCTATTTGTTAATTGACTAGGAAATTGGTGAATTTTATTTAAGATATTCGGTTGTAATTTTAGGTATCCATTTTGAAATTCAATTCCTAAATATTCTGTATTTTTATGTTAATTTTATTTTCTTTTGGCTTAAAATTAATCCTTTTTCTTGACAACATCGAAGGACTATTTTAACCTTTTTAAATGATCCATTTTATCTTGATTAGAATAGATTATAATATCATCAATATAAGCGAAAGTAAAATATTCTAATCCTTCTAAATTGTTATCCATAAATTGTTGATAAATACTTGGTGCTTGCTTTAACCTAAATGGTAATACATTCCATTGATAATGTTTCTGAGGAGGACATGTAAAAGCTATTAGAGGTTTCATATTTTCATGTAATCTTAACTGTCAATATCCTGATTTTACGTCTAAAGTTGTAAACCATGTATGACCTTCTAATTTATTGATAATATAATCTTTTCGTTGAATTTTATATGTATCACCAGTAGTGGCTTCATTGAGTTTTTTTTTTTATAATTGATAACCATTCTTCGTTTACCTCTTTTTTGTTCAGCATAATTATTTACAATGAGCACTGGAGCATAATGTTTACTATTACTAGATGAGATTAATTGTTTTGCTAATAAATCTGAACATTCTGTGATAAATTCTTATACGTCTTGTTGAGTATAAGGTATATTATTTCAATATTAACTTCTTATGTAGGATCTTTTAGTTTGATTTCAATTAATTGTTGATTATGATTTTAATTGGATTAAGGAGATTTTCACTACAAACATTCTATAATAATGTTTCGATTTCTAATGAATAGACATATTATTGAGAAGATATAATTGAAGATAATCTAATTTTGTGGTTAAAAGTTGTAATTTTGGTAATATGTAGTATGATATATAGAATTTTGAGAATTATTGATTTCTAATTTAGAGTTTTAATACTTGGGGTTTTAATGTAATGTAATGTAAATATTGACAAAAGGATTGTATAATTTTAGGAAATTATTATCTAAAATTAATGGTAATCCTGATTCTTGTTGATAAATGGAAGGTACTCGAATGTAAATTTTCCTATTATAATATTATTATAATAGCTTACATACTAAATTAATTTAAAACTTCCATCGGCTATACGTATTTGTAATGATTTTCTAATTTTTTCACATAGTTAATAATTGCTTTGAGGCTATACAAATAGTAGCACTAGTATCTATATATACATTAATTTTTTATTCGAATTAGCACTTGAATAAAAGTTGTATTCGGATTCAATTGACGATTCGATTCTATTGTGATTCATAATGATATATAGAAGAAATAGATAAATCAGTATTATAATCGGATTCTATAGGTTCTAAATGTTCTTGAATTGCTTTAATATATTGAGTTTTTCTTTATATTTATCAATATTTTGATTTTTATTTGTTACGTTTAGAACAAGTATTTGCATAATGTCTTTCCTCTTTACATAACCAACATCTACAAGATTTTTTCTTTTGAGGACGATCGGTTTTCTTTGGTTTAAATTATCTATATTAATTTCTTCTAAATTGTTTTTTGTAAGGAATAAATGGTTTTCTTTATAATAATTATGAGGATATCGTTTCCATTTATATGATTTATATGGTTTATATGATTTTTGTGCTTATAACTTTTAGAAACTTTAGATTCCCAGCTGTATTGTTGTGGTACTTCAACATATTTAAGACAACATAGTTAAATGTCTTTATGTCTTAAGGTTCGTTTTAATTTTGTTTCCAAAAATTGTTTTGTGAGAATTTCTTGAGTTGTGAGAATAGCGCCACCTAAATTGCAGGCGATTATTCTATTGTCTCTTTTTTCTTGAAATCTGGCTTCGACTTTTTGATTCATATGATAAGGTAGTTTTTGAATAAATATATGAATGTACATTTCTTGTTCGACTCTAGTTAATTTATAATAATATTTTTTAAATTCACACATATATTCATCTAAATAACATATGTCACATATACACATATTATTGAGATGCCATAGTGCTTTAATTCAATCGTTTTTTGATACCTCTTGTTTAAATGAAAGGATATCTTTTCCTAAAAATTCCTTATAAATTTCTCCTAATATGATGTGAAAAGTTTGAATATTACTGGTTGCAGTTTGATATAAATGTGTATTTTTAATTCCATCTGCATTGTCTAATAAAATTTTTTGTAATATTCCGGAGGTTTTATACGTAATAAAATTCCATAATAATTCTTTATTTTCTAATTCACTAAATGGTTTTTCAATTTGAATTAATAATTGTAATTTATTTGCCCATTCAATTATTAACTTTTCGGGTTATAATACACAATCAAGATTTAGTATTCCATTAGAACCTAAAGAGATGTGTTTTGGAGTATATTCAGTAGGGTGCCGACGTATTTTTGATCCTTTTTGATAATATTCATGTTGATTAATAAAATCATCTGCTTGCCATTCATATGAATGTTGTGTTGCTTTTTTCTTTTATCTCCACTTGTTCTCTTTTTATATTTTGTTGTCTTCCTACTTGCTGTTCGTTAGTTCTACTACTTTCTGGTTGTTCATCATCAACATAAACTTCTTGATTTGATTCATATCCATAAATAATTTCATCCTTATCCGTGATTTGATGAATTTTTTCTGTATCCACTTATAAAATGAGTTTTTTGTACCAATTGAGTAATTTATGATAATTGAGATTGTATATTTCTTTCAACTTCTTCTAAAGATTCTTCTTGCATAATATCGGGTTTTAAATTGTCCATGGCCTTACTAATGCTATTTTTGTTAGACTTTAATTTTTAAAATTAGCTATAGGTCGAGCTCAACCTAGGGATACTTGACTTAGCTCAACCAGAGTATTAAAATTTTTATTCAAAACGATCATGTTTTGGAAAAAAATGACATCATTTTGAATTTTTTAAATAAAATTTTTAATTTTGATCATGTCAGGCTCGACCCTAAAGGCTAGAACTAGATTAGGCTTTAGGTCAAACTCAAGCTTGGTAATAGAATTTTGGATCGGGCTTCCTTATCTTATGCTATTGTTAAGCCTAAATATGATCAAGCTTTAGGTTGAGACAATTTTAATACCCTTTTCTTCTGTAGATAATGGAGTTTGGTGGGTAATAAAATTTCTTATAGACTATCATTTGATTTCTTGTTGTAACACAATTTATAAATTTATCTTTGAAATACTAACAAAAAAGATTAGCTCAAGCAACACAGAGCACCATAGTCAAACTCAAGTTGCTTTCATTAAAGAGAGGTGTATAGGAAATAACATTTTTTTAGCCTAATAATTACTAAAGAATTATAAAAACATTCCTCTAAGACTAATTGAATAAAGAAGATCTATTTTCAAAAAGCCTATGACATGATGGAATGAAATTTCTTGATTTCATCTTTGAAAGCCTTTAGATTTGCCTGCTCTTTTGTGAATTAGATTATTTAGTGTGTCAATACATCATCTTATGCTATCTTAATTAACAAAGAACCTACACCTATTCTTAAAGGGGTACTCGTTAGGGAGATCTCATTTCTCTATCCCTTTTTTTAGTGTCTGATGACACCCAAAAGAGGGTACGAATTAAGTCTTTACGATTCTTTTAACAAAATATTACTAACTTAATATGGAAAAGATCACAATTTACAAAGGATGAAAGTATGTATTAAAATAATGAGTTTTAATAATATTCTTAAGAAATAAAATAAAAGAGTAAAGAAAGAGATATGCAAAACAATTTATAATTGGTTAACAAATAATCCTTGCTTACATCTACTCCCAAAACTCTTATTGGATTTTGCACTATAATTCTTCATTCAAGGTGAAAGATAACCTTTATACAATCGTTATTTGACAAAGAGAAATCCTTTTATGACTTTTCAAGATGAGAAGGAATCTAAATATTACTATAAACCACCCCAAATACAATAAATAAAACCCTAAAAAAAGCTTATAACTTAAAGTAACTCACTTAATTGCTTTGATAATATCAAAAGACTCATTTAATCAAAATGAAATAATGAATGATTAAATGATTAAAAAAATTAAAATATGTGTAAAGGACAATCAAATGCTTAGTGATGCTAAGATCAATGATAAAATATTTACTTATAGGATTTTAGATCCTACTAGCTCTTAGAGTTAAGAATTATTAATTACAACAACTAGTTACAAAGCATTAGTTGACCATTCTAGCATATTGGTCGACCAATGTGCATTAAAAGCATAGATTCATTAGTCGCTGAAACATTGGTTGAACATTCAAGTATATTGATCGACCATTGTCTCTCAAAGGGACATTAGTTGACTACACCATTATATTGATCAACTGATGTGTCAACAAACTTACTTGTTATACTTTCAACTTTCATTGATCAACCATTAGCTATTGGTCTACTAATCTCCCCAAAAATATAATTTTCAAAATTTAAAATGCTTAAAGTTGATTTATTTGATGTAATTATACTAATATTCAAAAAATCCCCCAAAGAATTTTTGAACGATCAAGAAGCTTTTTTTTTATTAAAACAAAGATTTTAATACCTCTTGATGAGTGAAAAAACTCACGAAGTGATATGAAATGTTTATGTATGGTGTTTTTAAGATTATCAAACTAATGAAGTGAGATTACAAATGATATTGTTAGGATATATGTTATATATCTAAGTAATTATTTTGGCATTATTTATTAATTGGACATATAAGATATTAATTGGATAATGACTTGGATTCAAAAGTCATATGAATGATCTTCTGGTTGAAAAATCCTATATTGGATTGGAGTCGATTATCATGTTGATATTGGAATTATTTTATTGCTAGACATGATGGTAATTGGATAGTGTTACTACTGAATTGTGTGGATTATGCAGATAGAAGAAAATAAAAAGCAAGTGATAGTTGCGTGTTGGCAATTGGGAGGTTGTTTTGTTGTATGGCTGAAGTGGAACTCTCATTGCTTAAGTGGATTAAGCACATCTTCTATCCACTATTGAAGTCAATCTCTAGTGTGCGTGTGTGGAAGAGAGTGGGTGTGCATTAATTATCCATTGAACAAACACTGAGTTTTTGTGCACTTGTTGTGAGTTAAATACATCGTGGGGTAGCTTGCGTGGGTTTTTGGATAAAAGCTATGCAATGGGTGTTATGTCTTGAAATATATACTGTAGCATCCCACTCCCGCAAGACCCAAACTCGACATCGATGGTGATATCCGAGCCCGTGCCTCACGAGGTAGTATCTTAGAAGCGATCAAGCAGTTAGCTCGATAAGATATTTTTATTTTTAAAAACAATCGCATGCGCAGAAATCAGTAAACAGTTTGGGCCCGCTAAATGAGAAAATATTTTCAATCATAACACAATTTCGGTCATAACAGATACTCAACAATATTTAAACCAATTCATGCACAAAAATCCATAGCTAAATTGGGCCCAATGCCAATCCTGAACACTTTCGATAATTTCATTACAATTATAACATTTATCAAATGAGGACCCTCTGGAATAACAGTACTATTCTGCGGAATACCAAAATTACATATGAATCATAATGACACTAATGCAGATGTGAACTGATCCCGACTTCAAACTCTGACTTGCTTACAGTAGGCATACTCCCGTTTGTCTAACGGGATACTTTTCAATTCCTGAAAAATATTGCAACTTTGGGTGAGTTTGCGAACTCAGTGAGAAACCATCATCGATGGTTCACTCAACTCATGCATATATAAACAATTCATAGAGTATCGTGTAGTATCACTTTCAGAAATATCACATGCGCTGTCATTTCACAATTATAAGACATTTCGCCTTTCACACAGTCCACATTTAATCATTCATATATGCAATGCACATGTGACATTTTCCATCTTATTACGGTGTTGTGACCGTGCGCTGAATCGTCCCAAATGATGGCGGGCACATTAACAAAGGAGCGGTGGCTCAAAAATCGTTGGGCTGAATGCACTGATATGGTGAGCCTGTGGCTCTGAATTACGTTGGGCTCGAAGCCCTGTTGCGTTGAGCTTTAAGCTCTGAAATACGTTGGCTGCTCTAGTCACAACTGTCATTATCTGATCATGCCTTTATGCATGAGATGCATATGTTTCAATTTATCTTTGCAGCCAGTTTACATTTCAGTTTCCCATTTCCCATTCCTTCGGACCTTCGGTCCGGTATTTCAGTCATAATCATTTTCAATTTATTTCATTGAAGCATTCATAATCAGTTACACACAATAGCACTTCAATATCAAGTTCCCAATACTTCAGACACCTATGGTCCGAAATCAATCGAAGGCAAACACACATAACCCTCCATTATCTCCACATGGCATCAGTGCATAATATTCAACACATAAAGATTGAGGAACCAACTAGGTTACTCACCTGTACTTCCAAGCTGCCGAGCTACAGCCTGGAAGTCCCAGCAATATCCGTGAAAATGTTGTTCCAACGGTGCCTCTAGAACAGTCAAATAGTCATTCATTACTAAATGCATAATCAGAAAGATTCAATGATGCACATGTCTTAAATAAAAGATGTACTATGCCTATTCATGACCTTCTCGGCGCTCTTTCCCAATTTTCATTTTCTTTATCAAAATTAACTATTCACTCAATTGCTCAGTAAAGACTTATTTCAATTCAATGGCATATTACGGAACTCCCCAATTTCAATTCTAACATTCAGTCAATTTACCAAGTCATACACACTAGGATATTCTCAAGGAAAACCTCAATTTCAGTGTCACTATTCTCTAGATCAAAATTCACCTTTTATGCTCAGTTTCTAAAATCCCAAAAGCATTTCCTTAAATTCAGAAATCTCACAATTATATCTCAATTATCAATAAACAACCCTTAGGTTGAAATAGAACCTATTCTAAATTTTCATTCAATACTTTCTTTCTTACATCAATTGTAGACCTCTTTCTCTAGATCATAACGAATCAAGAATCACCTCAATTGGAGGTCTACACCATTAGTTATGCCCCAAAAACCAAACTAAATCAAATCAAAAAAATATCCCTCTCCGCGGCCAAGGAACGCTCGTCGCGGCGTCTTGGAGTCGCTCGTCGTGGCGTGGAAAGACGCTCGCCGTAGCGAACAACTTCTATGGGACTCACCGTGACATATAAGAAAGGGCTCGTCGCGGCGTAGATTTACACGCTCGCCGCGGCGTCCATCCGTGCTCGTCGCGGCAAGTAATTGTTTGCTAGTCGCGATGAGGCCCTCAGCACACGTCGCGACGTGCGGGGCTCCGATTGTCTTCTCCGACGAATTTTTCACCTTTCTCTCACTAAAAACCTCCATAAGTCACCCATAACTATCCCAATCTTTCACAATAACCATTATAAATGCATCAAACTCACTAATAAACAACATATACAGAAATCACTTACCAAATCAAGCTCTCCTTCGCAAATTTCTGAAATTTTCTTCTCCAAGCCCTAACACCTTCGGTTCTCTCCCATAGCCACACAAAACTTCATCTTTTCAAGGCCTACGGTTGGTCTTTACAATAAGAAGGGAGCAAGCAAGAGGAGAGGCAAAGATCGAAGATCACCAAGAGGAAGAAGGAGGATCGATCGAAGGAGAAGAAATCATGCCTTAAAGGGGAAAAAACAAGTTTTATGCAAAGAGTTAAAACCCAAGGCATTTAAAGGAGGTTGATCTTAAGCTATTAGCCTTTTTCCTCAAATACACATAAAGCTCCTTGTTCTTTTCACAAATTATTTCCAGTCCAATTCGTCTCCAAGTTTCAATGGCTCAACATATTAATTTCTAAAATCGTACATCTAATTTTCCATGGCCATTGGACAGATATTCAAGTACTATACAATCAATCAGTCCGTCACTCGAAAAATTTCCGGTCCGGACATTTACTCCCAAAATTTTTCAGAAATATTTACTAAGGTTCTCTATCAAGTGGCGATCATTCTAATACAGTCCTAATTCAATCGTTCAAACCCAAATATTCCATAATTCTCAATAAATCATAAATCATATCATTTTCACAATTAAATGCCGGGAATGTTAGAAATGCATGTACCTATATGTGCATGTGCAAAAAGACTCATTCATCTAAAATTAGAGGTTAAATAAATGTTCACATCAAAATATGCAATGCAATCAACTAGCCTGTCCCAATTTACTAATATAACCTTCCCATCGGGGATGAGATGTTACAATTCTCCCTTCCTAACAAAAATTTCGTCCTCAAAATTTCATATACGATTGATCAGGAAGACAGGGGAAATTGTTTCGATCACTTATATAATACTTCTCACTCATTTCACTACATCACTAATTTCTTCCAATTAACTGAAATCACTAAAATCAAACATCTCTTTTACACTGTCTTAACTGTTTCTTCATGATTACTCGCAATTCTTCACTTTCGGTATCAATAACATATATATCAGATCATAACAATACTTCCTAATCCTGTCCAAGTAACACTTTGCGAATCTGAATCATCTTTTAGGTTTTAGACTGACTTACCAATCTAATCACACCCCAATCACATAGAGGCCACTTATAACAAATTTAATTCTCCGATTTACACACTTATCCTCATCTTAGTGCCTCAAGGTCGAAGTGATACACTTCGAAGCATTTCATTTATCGCTTATCAGATTATATCTCTTTAGTGTTAAAACACTAATCTCATAAGATTCCAATAACCTCGATAATAATCAACTCGACTCATTGACATTAACTTGGATTTCTTAACCGCTATTACAGATTCATTTCATTTATCAACATTGATTCAATCAATCATGGCCTTCGACTATTGAATGGTATCACCAATAAAACAATTGATATACCCACAATCAATCTGGACTATACATCAATTTCATGTCTCAATAAATTCTAAAGGTATCAGTTTCACATTTATCTCCAGCAATCAAGTCTGTTGATTAATCACACTTATAGTCAGTCGATTTTACCTTCTAAACTATCAATTACTCTTTCGATGAACTCTAACTAGAACATAAAGCTTCGATTGTTCCTTGAGTTTTCTCTAACAGTTTCTTTAGTGGGTAATACCCATACTTCTTAATCTAGTCATAGATATCATTTTCTCAAAAGTTGGATTCGTTTTCAATTCCTCAATAAGGTCCGCATATTCTAAATCCTCAATTCGGGTTTTGCCAAACCTTGGTATACACATCTGATTTGGAACTCCAATAGCTAATAATACTTTCTTTTTGCCCCTTTGCTAGCTCGACAGTTTACACTCAGTATTACACTAGGTTTAATAACCTTATCGCCCAGAAATTGATCTTCTACCATTACATTTTCTGTTCAATCCATTTAATTGCATCACTAACTTAATTTTGAAACACTCAATCACTTAATCCTTTTCAATTCTTTCAAATTCCCGAAATACGTCAATCGCTATCGATTTGCATGTTCATAGACATATTCAAAAATATTTCTATACGAATAAAATCTCCAAACTTTCAAAGCAATACTCAGTACAACAAGTTTCAAGTCGTCAATCACTATGCAGTCCATGAGGTTATAGTTGTCCCTATACACATCAAACCTCTTTACACTATTTCAATAGATTGCATCATAATCTTTACTGGGACATTTCGTTAAATATTGCAAAATCCCCAATTTAAAGTACTACCATCAAAACTCGAATTGTAAATATCTCAAATGTCTCTTTTTACAATCATCAGTCATATTATTCACACGTTCTTCCTTAATCAATTATGTCAATTAGCTAAGACCAGAAAACCTTTTAACAACTTCTGGACGCATCCAAATCCCATATACATATGTCCCTTGCAATTTCGCGATCACCTATATCATCATTAAGTCTTCCAATGTGCCATGTTCGAATACTAATTCATCCACAATTTATTTGATCAACTAAGATTCACTTTTATAAAGCTTTCATGAGATGAAATTTCCTCAACTATACCAACTATTCTTCTTCACTTTTCAAAAGCATTTGATATATCATTAATGATCACAGTCACTACCCAATCTAAACACAATTGAGATACTCTACTCTTCAATAATATAATACTATCGGGGCATTGATATCTCTAACAATTACAACCCAAAACTCCTTATACCCATGATTGACTTTCAAAACTCTTTACGTAATTGATCTTCCCAACGAGGAAAATTCTCTTATGATTTTCTCAGTTTTCATAATAACATATGCTGATACATGTTCTCTTACACTAGTTTCTCCACATACTTCAATTTATTGTCATCATTACAAATTTGGGTTGATAACACATTCTTCAAATCAACTTTGTACTTCCCGAACATTTTTACACAAATATTTGTGAATCAATATTCTCCTCAAAATCGTAATTAATGTCTCCTTAATGCCCAAAAATCCTATCACATAGTCGGATTCTTTACATTAACATAATTCATACCTTTTTGTAGCAGATTCTATCTCTTACGCTAGAGTCTCCACTAGGATCAGGATTCCCATAATGACTTTTAATTCTTTTCAGATTAATCTCAGATTTGTTCTTTCATTAAGAATTCTTTCAAGTGAATCATCTGATCGACTTAACCCAATTCAGGAAAAATTCTTCTTTAAAAGAAGATTTCTTACTACTTTCATCGATACCGCTCATGGAACTCCTAATCAAAGATCAATTTTAGCTATTCATCATATCCCATGAAGATCACTTATGCCACAATTCATATAATCAGAACATCCTTTTTAATAAGATTCAATAAAGTATGTACCCTCAAAATCATTACATCTTATCGAGAGACAGATGTAGGGAAGCTCACTAATTAGTCACTTACGCTAAGGATACCTTGATCTCATTTGATTTTTTTTTAACACCACTTCCCTTTTTGCACCTGTCCTCGATCGTGAGGATTATGCCATGATTATGTCCTTAATATATAACAATTTCAATTCATTCCCAATTGATCACTCTAAGCACTTTCATTTCTTATTCTAACTCATCTTGAACTTCAAACTATAAGAACTATGATTGGCGGTTATCCACTAACTCATCGATTGATTCCAATATCATCTCCACACATATGATACATATAAGCTTAATATTTTCACTTGTTATGGGGCTCCCATTATCAGATGTGCATTCACATAGGCAAATCAACTGAACCTTGACAACTTTTTCATCTACCATAGTCATTGTCTTACATTTTAATCTTTTCATTATTTAATCATACCTATGTATTTTCACACTCAAATCAATATCATAGATGTACAATCATTCTTGATTTCTCACTAACATATTCTAACTCTAAGTCATAAACCCTTATTCATAACTCTCATCACGGTAATCAAACCCAATTGTAGCTTCTACAGGTCCTAAAACATTTTATTTTCATCCACTTTGTTTATACACTTTCAATCTTGCCATTTTCAACATATCTCTATTTTCTTCTATCAATCCACAACTCTAACTTCATATCTATCCCACATTTAAGGATATATTCAGGTATAACACTGATATTGTATTTCATAATATATCCATCAGTACCAATACACTAAATCTTTATTTGTCAAATCGAACCATACACTTTTTCTTATTTCACGATATCTACAACTTCCATTTATCACTTTCCAGCATATCGTCATTTTCCTCTATACTGCTTATTCTTAGCTCTTCCACCAAGAATGTCAATGAGCGGGCCGGGCTGAGCCGGGCCGGGTGAAGAGATCGCAAGTTAGGGTGGTTGAGTTATGAGTGGGCCGGGTCAATTTATTATATTATACATTTTTTGAAAAAAAGTCAAAAGTAGAGTCATTTCTAGGTTAAAAGTCAAATTACGGGTCAAAATTCACTACAAAAAAGGAGGCTTTTAGCGTCGTTTTTAAAGTAAACGTCGTGAATGGTCTGAGGTATTAACGACGTCTGAAAAAACGTCAATAAAAGTTGGAAGATTCTTCGACGTTGTATTAAGACGTCGGGGAAAAAGGAGGTGTTTGACGTCGTTTTGGTAGATAGACGTCGAAAAATATAATAAACGTCGTTTATGAGAAATAGACGTCGGGGAAGGTCAGGTCCACGTAATTAATTTCCCCTTCCCCACTTGTTGAGACGACGTCGTCTCATCTCCAAATTTCCAAACGTTAGCCGCTACCTTCGTTCCCTCTCTCATCTTCGTAGTCTCCCGCCCTGTGTTTCTCCCCTTGTGTTTCTTCCTCTCTCATCTTCGTTCCCTCTCTCCTTTTGTTGTCACGTAACCAATCTGTGGAGATTGCTTAATCTACAGTCGGCCCTCTATCATCACCAGTCGGAGTGGATGTCGCGCTTAGAATCTGTGGAGATTGCTTGAGGTTAGTCATTGAAGTAGTTTTGCTACTAATGTCGGGTAATGTAAGTTTTTGAGTCGATTGAAGTGGCTATTTAATCTGGGTTTAAGATTGGTTAGTCGTTTTTTTTTTTTATTATTTTGGGTTTGCATTGTGTTTTATACGGTGATTCTATTCATAAAGATAGTTTTTGTTATTAGTTGCGTTGTGTTTTGGGTTTTGGGAATGCATTGCTAAGTTATCAACTGAACTGGTTTAATGATTCAACATATGAGGGTGAGATAAGAGAAAGTAACTTTGATGTTTTTAGTTAATCTAATTGTGAAAAGTAACTTTGATGTTTTTAGTTAATCTAATTGTGAAGATATATTTGATGAGGAAGTCAGTGAAAAGGTCGTGACTAAGATTGTTTATAGTGGTGTAGAAGATGTCACAACAGATAATATATCAGATATGCATACAAATTCAACATTTAAAGATTCATATGAGCTTAGGAGCATAGATCACAATTCAGATGAAGAATGAAGAAGAAGGATTAAGCTCCCATAATTTAAAGTAGTTAATGATATAATGAGGTGAATTGATTAAAACGTTATTATATTATCTAATTTAGTGAATGCATTTAGATAAAATGTAGTCCAATATGTTATTGATAAGGGTTTTTGATTATGTATATATTAAGAATAAGAAATCTAGAGCAATTGTTGTATATAAAATGGGTTGTGCATGGAGCATACATACTTCTTCAATAAAACATAGGACTACATTTCAAATTAGGACAATCTGGATAGTTAGCCAAGTATCTTCTTCATGTCTTTTTGTCTCTGTTCATAAGTGTAAGATGATGGGATCTCCATTTCAGATATAAAATATTTATAGAAATAAGAGGAGACAGACATGCAACTACAGAATCCTACATTGTTTATTGTCTAATCTCCCATTTCCATGTGAAGACAGCGTGTAGAAGTAGAAATCTTCCTTCTCCTCCACCCTCTCGGAGCTTCACCTCAAGATTCCCTTAACTAGGTTCACTGCATTTTTTTCTTTCAACATTTGAGCATCAGAAGAAACAAAGTAAATGTCCTTTTCTTCTTCTTCTTCTTCTTCTTCCTCTGCTGTTCTACAGATTTTCCCTTAAAATTTTAACCTTTTATCACAAATGGGCAGTCAAAGGACTCTCCCAAACTATTGAGTTTAGATTGTTGTTATAAAGAATATAGTTTATAATGCGACCAGAGCATAAAACTTAAGATTGTCTAATTTACATGCATTTAAACCTTGATATATATGATTATTCAAGTCATGCTTAACATTATATCTTTTTTTTATCTTGAACATATACATGAAGCAATAAAAAGGTACTGCCAAATTGATCCAGCACTAGTTGGACAAGATACCAAACAACATGTGTTCTAGACACACTTGTAATCTTAAGCTAAAATGTGATATGTTGTTGAACAATCACTATGAAAGTTTCTATGCCTAAATTAAGAAGGCTTTGGTCAATCCAATTATTATAATGCTTAGGAGTAGAAGAGCAATAATGAAGAGATTTAATAGGAAAAAGGATGGGATGGAGAAGTATATGGATACATTTTTCCTAGGATTTAGAAAACCTTAAAGAAGTATAAATAACTTGACAGTAATTGGATGCCAAACATTTTTCTTTTATATTTAGTTCTTTATACTTAGTTTTATGCTTAAATGTAGTTAGTATTCTTATTTTTTGATTAAAGATGCAAATGGAGGTATTAAGGGGAAAATGAAAATACACAGCTTTCAAATCCTTGAAAGACCCGAATTTAATAAGTAAATAAATTAAGTCTGCAGTGGAGAGTAATGTCTAGTGTACCAGTTCCTTGCTTTTTGCCTCCTTCCTAAATAGTCCTTTCTTTCCATAGATTATACATACTAATCAGTATTAACTCATACTACTTTATATAATTTTAGGAGTATAAGCTTTTATTTTGATGTGCCAATGACAACAATCTTTTATTTCTGCCTAAGTAGTGAATTGTGAATCTTCAGGACTTTAGAGTATTTCAATAGTTCTCCTTCCTCTTCTATTTGTTTGAGAGTATAACCACAATTATAGAAAAAGCTCTTCATGCATAAATTTTAATTTAAGATCAGCTAAGGAAAATAAAAGTTGAGCATTACAAATATTGGTATGGATTATCTTTTTCAGTTACTATTTCAACATATATAGCTTCCTTATATAGAATAAAGCTTTATTACCTTAAAATATTGAAGTAAGCCTCTTTATTATAGCTTCCTCAAACCCCTAAACATCTATTAAATAACTTTCAAAGCAAAAGGGTAATTTTCTTAGATGCTTTATAGTGAGACTCTATATAAGAATAGGATAATGGTCTAAGAATAATAGAATGGTAAAAAAGGATATGTTGTCTAGGAATTTTTATAAAGCTCTATTTAGTTTTTTCCTTATATGTCAATCAAGTATAATCAGGATTTCTTTGTAATATATAGTCTAACAGCTAGCATATTGCAAGATGACATGTAATGGATTAGGCGATGAATTGACGTTGTTTTCGTGAAACCAATAATGGGCACATCTTACCACCGGTTCTTCATCTCTCTAATTGCAAAGTTAATCCCATTGAGTTGCTTCTTGTTCCCCTTTGCAAATATCGGTACATATACTGAGTTAGTTGATGCATTAAACTTTTATTTGACCTTAACATTAATTATGTTATTTTGTCAATCATCTTGATTAGAAGGTCATCAAATCGGATCCACAATCAATCATTCATCTATGATCTTTGTTTGATAGTTTAAGAGGAAAGATCTATATATTAGATCGAGTCTCATTCATTTCAAACATATTATTGAGTCTCATTCCTTTTAGTTTGCAATATAAATCTCAAGTTTGGGTTTCCTACTGCCTTAAGTAGATGTTATAAGGGTGATTATAGCATTCCTAATGTGCCTCCTGAAGTTTCACTTGGTCTCTAAGACACATTTATAATGGGAATTGACAAACAATTTGAGTCCTAGTTTCACGTTTCTAAGTTTCTACATAATTCCTAGAATGAATCTTAAGGCTTGAAAAGTAAAATGAGGGCCTAGAATTGAGACATAGGTCATGAAATTGTTATGAATGCCTAAAATGAATCATAGGTCTTGAAAATAAAATGAAATGCCTAAAATTGAGTCTCTCTTAAAATATTGGAAAGTAAAATGAATTAAGGGACTAAAGGAAGCAATTAGGTTTTGTGACTTAGTACATAAGGCTTTGAAAGGATTTGAAAGCAAGGAAAGTATATGAATTATTGACTAAGGAGAGAGAAGAAAATAGTTAAAATGATGAATATAAGTTTTAATTGATTTATAATTATATAGGTGATACAATTATAAACTAATTTTCATATTGGTACCTACGAGTTAGAAGAAGTATGAGTAGTAAGATCAACTTGTAATGGAATATGTAACATCCCATCACCCATAGAAAAGGTTTATTGGTAATTTGGGACGGGTTGGAGACTTGAATTATAACGCGGCATGAACATCCATTATATAGCCTCTATAACTGATGATAGTTTTGCACATGCACACGGTATACATGCATTCGTGACATTTTCCGGCTTAGGTTTCAAATTGCGATTCTTTGTGAAATTTATGGGATCATTGTATTTGAAAAATTATTTGGAGTGCGCCATTAAATGTTTTACATTTTTTGGGATTTATGGGAATTTTTCTGGAATTTTTCGGGGTTCGTGCCCGGACCGGAAAATTCCAACGGGCTGACTGAGTGAGCTTTTCTGTGCTAAAAAGGGGCTGCATAATGGCATAAGATTAGTGGATAAATGAGGTTAGGATAATATTCTAGTGCCATGATTAGAGATTAATTGGAATTAGTACTAAATTAATTTGGATTAGGATAAATGATATTTTATTATACTTAAAGCCAAGTGTCCCATTTCATTAATTAGCTTTGTCTTATTTCTTCCTCTCATACGACCTTCTCCTTGTTTCTTTTAACATTTGAAGTACTTAAAAAAACCAATTCTCCTTGCATCATCCAAACTTGCTTCTTCCTTGGTGTGTTTGTTTTCTCCTTTTTCAAAAGCTTCTTATCCATCCTTTATAAGAGACTTTTCTTTGCTACTTGCCTTGCCTCTCTTTATTCTCTATCAAGATCAAGTGAATCCTTGAGAAGATGATGATATGCATGGTTGTTGTGATAGCCATAGGTTTTGGGAAAGGTTGAGAGGTGTGTGTGAACTTGGAGAATTGATAGCTTGAACTTGTTTAAGGTGAGTATTGATGTTTGTTTTTATGCTTTTGGTAGTTAGAAGCATGCATGGAGATCCTTTATACATTTACTTGATCATCATAGTAGAAGGTTTGAATGGGTTTAAATGTATACTTAGTTATGGATGAATGAATGACTATACTTCTTATTGATTTTAGCTTGGTTTTGGATTGAGTTTGTAAGGATAGATGAATGGAAAACTTAGGAAGATCATTTGTGTGGGTGCTGCCAATTTTTGTGTCATTATAGAAGTTTATGTTGTGATGAATTTGTGGTTGAATTAGAGGTAGGAATGGATGCTTAGTGATGTGTTATTGATGTTAGAAGTGATAGGAGTTAGGGTAATGTTGAAATCTGGAAAATTGGTGTTTGACCAGTTGGAATGTTTTGATCATAACTTATGGTGTAGGTGTGAAAATGAGGTAAAGTTTGTGCCCAATTAAACTTTGGGATGTTGGCTTCAATTTAGTGTGAAATAGGTGTTGTTAAATTGTACTGCTAGAAGGGCGAAAATTTGCATGGAAAGTTACTGTTTTATTGCCTGTGAACAGTAACCGCAAGTATGAGTAATGTGTTTTGTTGATTTTTCTAAATTTATTGGTATGGAACTAGGAAAAAGGGTCTTTATGAAAGTTGAGGCATATTGAGTTAGCTTTCCATTGCCACTGATCTTGCTAATTTTCGAGTTGTATATTGGGAGATATGAACTGATTACTATTGATTGGTTTTATGCTTTTTGGAGAAACCTAGTGAAAGTGTTGATTTTGTGAGCTTTCTGCTTGGGAGCAATTTTAGCAATTTTTGTGGACTGAATTGGTGTGAGTGATCTTCTGCAAAGTTGTAGAGGAAGACATTATCTTGAAAATGAGATATGGAATATAATTTTTAGAGGTCAGAGTTGGGAGTTATGATTTTACAAAAACTGATCCTGCATTAGGTTAGGAATTGCTGATCATGGCAGTAACTTGCATGACAGTTTTGAAATGGTTAGAAATTAAATTGGAAATTGAGTTCTTCATGAAAATTGAAGTTCAAGGATTTATCTTTTCAGGGATATAGAGTTCAGATTTTTCTGACTTGTGTACAGGGAGTTATGCTTGTTATAAGTTTACTGCTCAAATTGAATGATTTCAGGGACAGCAACATTGACTGAATTAATTGACTTGTTTAGTAATGGAATTTGATTTTGGGTTGTTCATGAAAGTTGTAGATGACATTGTGAACTTATTGAGCATATTTATGTGGAAATTTTTGGCTGAAGAATCAGAGAGTTAAGGAATTTGAAATGTACTGTTCTGTTTTAATGGGATTTGAGTAGGCAGTAGCTTTGAAGGGATTTTGACACCATTAAGAGTGCAATTGATTTTATGGTCTTCATGAGAATGGTAGAGCTTTTCATTATCTTTCCAACAAGCTATGGTTTGTATTTTTCCGATTTGTGTGCTAAGAGTTATTGTTGTTGGAAATTTGGATTGGAAATAGGAAAAAAAGGAATGAAGTGAGGTTGAACCTCGGTAGGATCGCGAGGCGACTCCTCTCCCATGCGAGGCGAGGTAGATTAGCCCTCTCATGGCGACTCCTCGCCCTCATGACGAAGGGTGAGTCGGCCTCGCGTGGGCGACATGTCGCCCATGAGGCAAGCGCTTATATGTATTTATATTTTTATTTTTTATTAGTTGGCCTAATTGTTTCTTTTGTCAATTTCTTTTCCATCCGACATCCGATTGACCTGATTCTTGAGGCATCGGATTCAGTAGAATATTTAATTTCATTTTGTGAGAAATTGGGAATTTTTGGACGAGAATTGGCGTGGCCCGGTAACGGAGCCTTTAATCACTGTTTTGTTTAATTGGGGACCTATAGAGGTCCGAATTGCGCACCGTCGGCGCCAATAGGTTTCTAATTTTAGGCGGATTTTTTTATGGGAAAATTTTGGATTAGGGCAGGAATGCCATGAGCATGCATTATACACGTTTACTTATTCCATGTGCATTGTTTAGTATTTTTATCTATTCGATTGGTAATGTTTACTTATTTTAATTGTTATAGAGGCTCGGTTGGAGCGTCATCCTGGGACGTTGCGAGACTTCCGCATTAGCTTCGGAAGTTATTAGGTGAGTAACCTAGATGGTTCCTCGGTTAGTAAGTGTTTATAATTACGCTTAGAACCACGTGGAGAATAATGGTGGGAAAATTGTGTTTGTTTGTGCTGGATTGCGGACCAAGGTCCGATAGATTGGAAAATTTGACATAGAAGTGTCATATGTGATTACCTGTACAAGATTTATGTGTACATATTGAATTGGGATCTGATATGATGTTGGTGTTGTTTTATTTGGACATATGCACTTCATGCATAATTGCATGATCGATAATTGGCGATTGTGACGGAAGCGACCAACGAGAGCTTTAAGCTCAACGTGATTGGGCCTTGAGCCCATAGTGATTCGAGCCTATGGCTCACCGTTTAATCGCCCTTAATGGGACAGCCAGCGCCAATCCACAACAACGTAATAAATTGGAAAAGTGTCTCATACATTCCATATGCATTTGAATTGATTCTTTGGATTGGTATGAAAATTATGTGGTACTACTAAATGTGATTTGGTGAGATAATTGTGCGTAGCTGTATGTTGTGTATGTGTATATGCATGAATTGGGTGAACCATCGATGATGGTTCCTCACCGAGTTCGCAAACTCACCCAAAATTGCAAATTATTTTTCAGACCGAGAGTAGACTTATAGCTCAGAGGGACTTTTCTGCCGTGTAGATTGAGTTGGCAAGAGAAGTCATGGCACATGTGCCGGTCACCGGCACTTTTGAGGATGACCTAGTTAGCCTTTTGTTTGATTTTCTTTTGGAGTATTATGTAACACATCAGTTGTGTAAATTTACTACTTTGAGGTTATGAAATGAGAATTTATGGTTTTAAAATTAGTGGATTTCATATAAATGCTTTATGATTTTGATGCCATGTGGAGTGTTAGTGGTTGTTCGTAGCGCACCCTTATCGTAGGGTATGTGTCGGAATGACCTACGGGCGTCCCGATACATATCCTATGGTATGGGGGTGCTACATTAGGTGGTATCAGAGCATGGTTTGGCATCTGTTGGGACTAGTACATAATTAGGCTTGAATTATTGTGAGAAATGCAGAAACTGATCAGAGTTCTTGTTTTGTTTTAGGTCATCCGTATTTGGTGATCAGATTGATCAACCAGCTGACCAGGGATCTGTTGGAGCTAGTAGAGAGTCCTCGGTGCCTCGATCTGAGGTACCTCCTAGAGTCCCGTGAGGCGGGAGAGGAGATCGATTTGTTTGCGTGGCGGGGGTATGAACTTATGGCGATGCACTCCCGAGGCCGAGGATGGTTGGAGAGGACTGAGAGAGTCCTTGATCAGATGGATTGCGAACCTGATGAGAGGTTCGATTACGCAGTATCTCTTCTGCAGGGCCCCGCTTATACATGGTGGAAGACTGTTCCGGGCAGTACCACGAGACCTTGCTTAATGACACGGGCGATTTTACGAGGGCTTTAGAGACAATTATATGCCCAAGGTGTATTTGGAAATGAAGATGCAGGAGTTTTGGGTCGAGACAGGTAGGATGACGATGGCGAGTACGAGGTTAGGTTTAATGAGTTGATGGGATATGCTGCTACTGTGGTTTCTACTGAGGCAGATAGGTGCCGGAGGTTTGAGATGGGGCTGAATCTGGAGATCCGTGCAGGATTGGCCCGATCTGATATGGGCTCCTTTATAGAGTTGAGAGCTTCTTTGTGAGAGTGGAAGCGATTGTGAGGCGAAGACAGCGAGATGGGTCAAGGGTCTAGAGGAAGAGAGTTAGTGATAGTCGAGGCAGCTCTGGTAAGAGTTTTAGCAGCGCCAGAGCGGTGGCCTTCAGATCTTCGGAGGATCCGCACAATCGGGTTTTGGACGAGAGGAGATTTATGCACCGGGCGTGGCGATGGTAGTGGCGATGGCGAGAGGTTTTGGCGATTCCTCCATTCTGTGAGCACTGTGAGAAGAGGCACTTTGGAGAGTGTTGGCGATTGACCGAGCTTGCCTTAAATGCGGCTCCATGGATCATCGATTCGGGATTGCCCACTACATTGGGAGCTCGATCTGCTTGGTAGTGGTGAGCCGGAGTAGTACTACCGCATGCAGTGAGTAGAGTGGGTGAATCCGGCGTGGATCGAGACAGAGGGCCGAGTAGAGGCCGAGGTAGAGCCGAGGATCCTTTAGGCGGAGGAGGTCGGGCGATCGACCACGCCCCGAGCCGAGTATATGCCATGACGAGGCGAGGCCCAGATTCCCCGATGTAGTAGTGGTATGCTCCTTATTTACGATTTTGAGGCGTTTGCATTGTTGGATCTGGATCCACACATTCTTTATTGCACCTCATATGGCATGTAGATTGCATGGGGATCGGAGATGTTCTTGTATGGGCTAGAGGTGAGTACACCGTTAGGTACTACTATTGCATTGGGAGAGGTGCTAGGGATGCTTGATCCAGATTGATCAGCGGTGTTGAGGCGAACCTTATAGTGTTGCCTCGAGAGAGATCGATGTGATTACGGGGATGGATCGGCCGACGCCCATAGGGCTATTATGGACTGCTATACCAAGGAGGTTGTTTTAGAGTCTCTGGTCGACTAGAGCGAAGATTTAGAGGAGTTAGTCAGCGATACCAGCCGGATGATCTCTTTCCTTAGTGCCACGAGATTGATGCGGGGAGGTCATGAAGCATATCTGCTCATGTGGTTGACACGAGTTGAAAGCAGAGGCTTGAGGATATTCCGTGGTTAGGGAATTTCGGATGTGTTTCTGATGAGTTCTGGGTTTGCCGCGGATCGGGAGACGAGTTCACTATTGACCTCGTTCAGTCTGCTCCTATATTTATACCTCCATATAGGATGGCACCTGTGGGCCGAGGAACTTAAAACTCGATTGCGAGTTGTTGGAGAAGGGCTTTATCGGACCTAGTGTTTCACCATGGGAGCTCCAGTTTTGTTTGTGAAGAAAAGGATGGGACTTTGAGGTCGTGCATCGATTCTGAGCGGTTGAATCGGGTGACAAGAAGAATAAGTATCCACCGCCTAGGATCGATGACTTATTTGATCGATTGCAGGGAGCTCGGTGTTCACTAAGTTAGATCGAGGTCGTGGTACTATCGATTGAAGATTGCGAGGCCGATGTGCCTAAGAGTGCCTTCGAGAGCGTGTGCGGGCATTTTGAGTTTTTAGTGATGCCGTTTGGGTTGACTAATGCCCCGCAACCTTCATGGCCTTGATGAATAAGGTATTTCAGCCCTACCGGATCGGTTTGTTATTGTGTTTATTGATGACATTTTAGTGTATTCGAGGAATGACGGGAGCATAGTGAGCATTTGAGGATTGTGTTGCAGACCATGAGGAGAGATAGTTGTATGCCAAATTCATAAATGTGAATTTTGGTGGATCGAGTGATATTTTTGGGCCATATAGTGGTGGAGAGGGTATTCAGGTGGATCCGAGTAAGGTGGAGGCGATCTGAAGTGGGAAGCTCCTAGGAATGTTTCAGAGATTCGAGTTTCCTCGGATTGGCCGGTTATTACCGGAGGTTTGTCGAGGGGTTTTCATTGATCTCAGCCCCTCTGACAAAACTTCTGAGGAAGAATGTGCCATTCAGATGGACTGAGGAGTGTCAGAAGAGCTTTGAGGAGCTGAAACATCGGTTGACTCTCGCACGGTGTTGACTATTCCATCCGGGATTGGAGGATTTGAGGTATCTGATGATGCATCGCATCGAGGATTGGGGTGTGTTACGATGCAACACGGTAGAGTCATTGCCTATGCCTCGAGACAATTTGAGGTCTCACGAGGTAAACTATCCTGTTCATGATTTGGAGTTAGGCTGCAGAGTGTTTTCTTTGAAGATTTGGAGGCATTACTCAGATGGTGAGACTTTCCAAATCTTCACCGACCATAAGAGTTTGAAATATTCTTGAGCGAGAGAGTTGAATTTGAGATGAGGAGATGGCTTGAGTTGTTGAAGGACTATGACCGTATTTATCGAGTATCACCACAGGAAAGCTAATGTGGTGGCGAGATGCTCGAGTAGGAAGTCACATACTAGTACTGCTTCAGATTCGGGCAATGAGGTTGCCTAATTTGATTCAGGCTGAGGGCTTTGAATGTTCAGATGACTCGAGCGGGATGGAGTCTTATTGGCTACTTTGACATTGAGACCGATGCTACTAGACAGATCGGGAGAGTTCGAGACAAGGATCTGTTATGGTGAGGCTGATTGAGAAGGTAAAAGTGATTGAGTTACGAGTTTGATGTGAGAGATGAGACTTTGTGGTTGAGATGCGGAGGCTTTGTGTGCTGATGTGGATGACTTGAGGAGAGAGGTATTGGAGGAGGCGATATGGCCACATATGCTATGCATCTGGTACTACCAAGATGTATAACACTCTTAAGCAACATTTACGGTGGCTGGCATGAAAAAGCAAGTGGCGAATTTGTATCTAGATGTTTGGCGTGCGGCGAGTTAAGGTGAGCACCGAGCTCCAATAGGGAAGCTTCATTCGTTGCCCATTCCGGAGTGGAAATGGGAACAATTACCATGGATTTCATTATGGGTTTGCCTAGACACCGAGGCATGATGATGCTATCTGGGTCGTAGTGGATCGATTACTAAATCGGCCCATTTCTTGCCGATGAGGAGAACAATACCATGGATCACGGCCCGAAGTATGTGGCGGAGATAGTGAGACTGCATGGGGTCCCGAAGTCGATAGTGTCGACGGGATCCCAGATTTACTTCGAGGTTCGGCGAGTTTGCGATCGCTATGGGTACTAGGTGAACTTGATCTGCGTTTCATCCTCGAATGATGGGCGAGTGAGAGGACGATTAAGACTGTTGAGGATATGCTTCGGGCTTGTGTGTTGGAGTTCAGAGGAGCATGGGATCAGTATTTAGCTCTGATTGAGTTTGCATACAACAATCATTATCATAGTAGCATCGGGATGGCACCATATGAGGCACTGTATGGGCGATCGTGTAGATCACCTTTGTATTGGGATGAAGAGGGTGTGAGGATGATTGAGGGTCCTGAGCTGATTCAGGATACTGTAGATAAGGTGAAACTGATACGGAGTCGCATCAAAGCGGCTCAGGATAGACAGAAGAGCTATGTGGATCAGCATAGGAGGGACATTGAGTACAATGTAGGCGATAGAGTGTTCTTACGGGTGTCACCTTGGCGTGGTGTACTGAGATTTGGGAAAAGGGTAAGTTAAGCCCTAGGTACATTGGTCCATATGAGATCACCGAGAGGATAGGACCTTTGGCCTCTGAGCTAGCTTTACCGAGTGAGATGTCTCGGTTGCATGGCGTCTTCCATGTGAGTATGCTCCGTAGATATCGGTCGAGATCCGACACATGTGATACCGGCTCGGAGATTGAGGTATCGAGTAATTTGAGTTATGTAGAGGCCGTCTGATTGTCGGGACACAGTGAAACAGTTGAGGAATAAGAGTATTCCACCGGTGAAGGTTCTCTGGAGGAACCACTGATCGAGGAGGCTACAGGAGACCGAGGAGCATATGAGGAGACAGATCCTCATCTTTTCGATCAACTGTAAGAATTTGGGGACGAAATTTTTATTAGGAGGAGAATTGTAACATCCATCACCCATAGAAAAGGTTTATTGGTAATTTGGGACGGGTTGGAGACTTGAATTATAACGGCATGAACATCCATTATATAGCCTCTATAATCGATGATAGTTTTGCACATGCACACGGTATACATGCATTCGTGACATTTTAAACTTAGGTTTCAAATTGCGATTCTTTGTGAAATTTATGGGATCATTGTATTTGAAAAATTATTTGGAGTCGCCATTAAATATTTTACATTTTTGGGATTTATAGAATTTTTCTCGAATTTTTCGGGGTTCGTGCGGGACCGGAAAATTCAACAAATTTGACAGTGAGCTTTTCTGTGCTAAAAGGGGCTGCATAATGGCATAAGATTAGTGGATAAATGAGGTTAGGATAATATTCTAGTGCCATGATTAGAGATTAATTGGAATTAGTACTAAATTAATTTGGATTAGGATAAATGATATTTTATTATACTTAAAGCCAAGTGTCCCATTTCATTAATTAGCTTTGTCTTATTTCTTCCTCTCATCGACCTTCTCCTTGTTTCTTTTAACATTTGAAGTACTTAAAAAACCAATTCTCCTTGCATCATCCAAACTTGCTTCTTCCTTGGTGTGTTTGTTTTCTCCTTTTCAAAAGCTTCTTATCCATCCTTTATAAGAGACTTTTCTTTGCTACTTGCCTTGCCTCTCTTTATTCTCTATCAAGATCAAGTGAATCCTTGAGAAGATGATGATATGCATGGTTGTTGTGATAGCCATAGGTTTTGGGAAAGGTTGAGAGGTGTGTGTGAACTTGGAGAATTGATAGCTTGAACTTGTTTAAGGTGAGTATTGATGTTTGTTTTTATGCTTTTGGTAGTTAGAAGCATGCATGGAGATCCTTTATACATTTACTTGATCATCATAGTAGAAGGTTTGAATGGGTTTAAATGTATACTTAGTTATGGATGAATGAATGACTATACTTCTTATTGATTTTAGCTTGGTTTTGGATTGAGTTTGTAAGGATAGATGAATGGAAAACTTAGGAAGATCATTTGTGTGGGTGCTGCCAATTTTTGTGTCATTATAGAAGTTTATGTTGTGATGAATTTGTGGTTGAATTAGAGGTAGGAATGGATGCTTAGTGATGTGTTATTGATGTTAGAAGTGATAGGAGTTAGGGTAATGTTGAAATCTGGAAAATTGGTGTTTGACCAGTTGGAATGTTTTGATCATAACTTATTGTGTAGGTGTGCAAATGAGGTAAAGTTTGTGCCCAATTAAACTTTGGGATGTTGGCTTCAATTTAGTGTGAAATAGGTGTTGTTAAATTGTACTCCTAGAAGGGCGAAAATTTGCATGGAAAGTTACTGTTTTATTGCCTGTGAACAGTAACCGCAAGTATGAGTAATGTGTTTTGTTGATTTTTCTAAATTTATTGGTATGGAACTAGGAAAAAGGGTCTTTATGAAAGTTGAGGCATATTGAGTTAGCTTTCCATTGCCACTGATCTTGCTAATTTTCGAGTTGTATATTGGGAGATATGAACTGATTACTATTGATTGGTTTTATGCTTTTTGGAGAAACCTAGTGAAAGTGTTGATTTTGTGAGCTTTCTGCTTGGGAGCAATTTTAGCAATTTTTGTGGACTGAATTGGTGTGAGTGATATTCTGCAAAGTTGTAGAGGAAGACATTATCTTGAAAATGAGATATGGAATATAATTTTTAGAGGTCAGAGTTGGGAGTTATGATTTTACAAAAACTGATCCTGCATTAGGTTAGGAATTGCTGATCATGGCAGTAACTTGCATGACAGTTTTGAAATGGTTAGAAATTAAATTGGAAATTGAGTTCTTCATGAAAATTGAAGTTCAAGGATTTATCTTTTCAGGGATATAGAGTTCAGATTTTTCTGACTTGTGTACAGGGAGTTATGCTTGTTATAAGTTTACTGCTCAAATTGAATGATTTCAGGGACAGCAACATTGACTGAATTAATTGACTTGTTTAGTAATGGAATTTGATTTTGGGTTGTTCATGAAAGTTGTAGATGACATTGTGAACTTATTGAGCATATTTATGTGGAAATTTTTGGCTGAAGAATCAGAGAGTTAAGGAATTTGAAATGTACTGTTCTGTTTTAATGGGATTTGAGTAGGCAGTAGCTTTGAAGGGATTTTTGACACCATTAAGAGTGCAATTGATTTTTATGGTCTTCATGAGAATGGTAGAGCTTTTCATTATCTTTCCAACAAGCTATGGTTTGTATTTTTCCGATTTGTGTGCTAAGAGTTATTGTTGTTGGAAATTTGGATTGGAAATAGGAAAAAAAAAGGAATGAAGTGAGGTTGAACCTCGCCGGATCGCGAGGGCGACTCCTCTCCCTCGCGAGGCGAGGTAGATTGGCCCTCTCGCGAGGGCGACTCCTCGCCCTCGCGACGAAGGGTGAGAGTCGGCCTCGCGTGGGCGACATGTCGCCCCCGCGAGGCAGGCGCTTATATATATTTATATTTTTTATTTTTTTTATTAGTTGGCCCTAATTGTTTCTTTTGTCAATTTCTTTTCCGTCCGACATCCGATTGACCTGATTCTTGAGGCATCGGATTCGTAGAATATTTAATTTCATTTTGTGAGAAATTGGGAATTTTGGACGAGAATTGACGTGGCCCCGGTAACGGAGCCTTTAATCACTGTTTTGCTTAATTGGGGACCTATAGAGGTCCGAATTGCGCACCGTCAGCGCCAATAGGTTTCTAATTTTTAGACGGATTTTTTTTATGGGAAAATTTTGGATTAGGGCCGGGAATGCCATGAGCATGCATTATACACGTTTTACTTATTCCATGTGCATTGTTTAGTATTTTTATCTATTCAGTTGGTAATGTTTACTTATTTTAATTGTTATAGAGGCTCGGTTGGAACGTCATCCCGGGGCGTTGCGAGACTTCCGGCATTAGCTTCGGAAGTTATTAGGTGAGTAACCTAGATGGTTCCTCGGTTAGTAAGTGTTTATAATTACGCACTTAGAACCCCGGAGAATAATGGTGGGAAAATTGTGTTTGTTTGTGCTGGATTGCGGACCGAAGGTCCGATAGATTGGAAAATTTGACATAGAAGTGTCATATGTGATTACCTGTACAAGATTTATGTACATATTGAATTGGGATCGATATGATGTTGGTGTTGTTTTATTTGGACATATGCACTTCATGCATAATTGCATGATCGATAATTGGCGATTGTGACGGAAGCGATAGCGAGAGCTTTAAGCTCAACGTGATTGGGCCTTGAGCCCATAGTGATTCGAGCCTATGGCTCACCGTTTATCGCGCCTTAATGGGACGAGCCAGCGCCATCCACAACAACGTAATAAATTGGAAAAGTGTCTCATACACATTCCATATGCATTTGAATTGATTCTTTGGATTGGTATGAAAATTATGTGGTACTACTAAATGTGATTTGGTGAGATAATTGTGCGTAGGCTGTGTTGTGTATGTGTATATGCATGAATTGGGTGAACCATCGATGATGGTTCCTCACCGAGTTCGCAAACTCACCCAAAATTGCAAATTATTTTTCAGACCGAGAGAGTAGACTTATAGCTCGGAGGGACTTTTCTGCCGTGTAGATTGAGTTGGCAAGAGAAGTCATGGCACATGTGTCGGTCACCGGCACTTTTGAGGATGACCTAGTTAGCCTTTTTGTTTGATTTTCTTTTGGAGTATTGTACAGAACACATCAGTTGTGTAAATTTACTACTTTGAGGTTATGAAATGAGAATTTATGGTTTTAAAAATTAGTGGATTTCATATAAATGCTTTATGATTTTGATGCCATGTGGAGTGTTAGTGGTTGTTCGTAGCGCACCCTTATCGTAGGGTATGTGTCGGAATGACCTACGGGCGTCCCGATACATATCCTATGGTATGGGGGTGCTACAGAATAGAAGAATAAGAATCATGAGAATGTAAAGAATGAGTAGGAATATTAGATTGCACTTAACTTTCACATCTCAAATGCTTCTCTTTCACTCCAATGCGGTTCTCCGTAACCTCAAAAGTAGCTACTGCTGCTTGTTGTCGATGAGAATCGTTGTCAAATAACACCTTCTTGCTGTCATAGATGTCAATGAGCTTTTCAGAGCACTAATCTGGTATATGTGTTAGTTGTATCCCATTACAAGCACACGATATGTTCTCGTTAACATGATGGGAACTATTATGTTAAGGCGCTTAAACGGAAAAATTCAGTTTTCCTACTTGAACAGTTAGGTTTTCTACTACTTCATTTAGGTACCTGGTAAACCTGTCCCCATCCTTCGCTTACTAACATAACATAATGTTCTCCATCTTATACAGAATTAATAGGTATTTTTTGCTCTATGGACAAGAGTTGGATGAAAAGTGTAAGGGTTTCTCGTGAATACATTGATGGAGTTAGGATGTTTATGAGTTTTGTAGTTGGAAAAAAGGGCAAAGAGTGTGAGATTTCATGCCCTTGTGCACGTTGCATGAATTGTTATAAGAGGTCTCAGACGAATGTTGTTGAACATTTAATGCAATTCGGCATGGACCAATCATACACCCGCTAGGTTCTACATGGTGAAGCCCCAGAATATAGATTTATCTCTAGGGAAGAAAGGTTTAGCGCTGCAAATGTAGATGTAGATGGGACAGGCATTGATATTAATGAAGGTGATGGTGATGAGGAGGATGATGGGATGCAAGCTTTGTTTGATGATGCGGGTACATTCTTAAATGATTGTCCAATTAATCAGGACGGAAGGAGTCCTCGTACAGGCGTTGAAGAATCTATGATGGGTGGTGCCAAGAATTGTTGAGTAAAGTCTTTGAAGAGTTGTATCCGGATGTAAGAATTTCACTAAGTTGTCGTTTATAATAAAGTTGCTTCATTTGAAAGTATACAACAAGTGGAGCAATAAGTCATTTGACATGTTACTTGCTTTGCTGAAGGATGTATTACCTAATTGTCAATCTTTGTCTTAGTCCTATTATGAAGCAAATCAATTTCTACGGAGCCTAGGCTTGGGGTATGTGTCTATACATGCATGTAAGTACGATTGTTGGCTGTATTGGAAAGAGTATGGGGACTTGGAAAGTTGTCCACGATGTGGAACATCAAGATGGAGAATTAATGATGGCGGGGTAAGAAGATACCACATAAAGTATTGCGGTACTTTCCATTAACGTCCAGACTACAACGATTATTCATGTCAAGTAAGACCGCTAAACAGATGACGTGGCATAATGATAGGCCTAAAGGTGACAGTAATAACATGGTTCATCCTTCTGATGGAGAAGCTTGGAAGAGCTTTGATGAGCTATATCCTGAGTTTGCTAGCGAACCATGTAATGTGAGACTAGGGTAGCAACAGACGGATTCAATCCACATGATAATTTGTCAGTTTCATATAGCGTGTGGCCTGTTGTTCTCTTAGCATACAATTTACCCCCATGGATGTGTATAGATGACTCATTCTTTATGCTATCGTTGGTTATTCCAGGTCCGAAAGCGGTCGGTAGAGACATTGACGTCTATATGAGACCACTACTAGATGAGTTAAAGATGTTATGGGAGGATGGTTTTGATGTTTTTGATGTTTCAAAAGTTGAAAAGTTTCGATTGCATGCAGCTTTAATGTGGACTATTAATGACTTCCCAGCATATGGTACTGTTTCTGGGTGGAGTACAAAAGGCTACATGGCATGTCCTGTTTGTAACAAGGACACTCCTTCTTGTAAGTTAAGAAGTAAGATTGGATACCTAGGCCATCATCGTTTTCTTCCTTATAATCACCCATGGAGGAAAAGCAAGAAGTTTGATGGCAAGAGTGATCATCGGCCTATACCTAACTTACCAGATGGAGATGATATGGTGGAGCAATTACGTCATATTCAGAATATATGTTATGGGAAGCACCCCAGCAATAAGAGGAGAAGGAGATTAGAAGGAGAGTTGAATTGGAATAAAAAAGTATTCTTTTTGAACTACCATATTGGCATAAGTTAAGATTAAGGCATAACCTTGATGTCATGCATATAGAAAAGAATATTTGTGACAATATCCTTGGTACCTTGATGAATGTTGAAGGTAAAAGCAAAGATACAATCAAGGCGCGACTTGATTTGGAAGATATGAATATTCTAAAAGAATTACACTTGATAAGAGCAGCTGATGGAGCTATTGTTGGCAAACCTCCAGCATGCTATACAATGTCTGCCGATGAGAAGAAGAAGTTTTGTGAGTTTGTAAAGCAGGTGAAGTTTCCAGATGGTTACGCATCGAATATATCTAGATGTGTTAATGTTGATGAGAGAAAGATTACTGGACTTAAGTCCCATGATTGTCATGTATTGTTACAAAGCATTCTACCATTAGGAACGCGTTCTATCTTGAACAAAGATGTGACAGCTGTTTTAATGGAGTTGGGGGACTTCTTTCGCCGAATTTGTAGACGAAGTTTGAATAACGATCAGGTACAGAATATGTGTCATGAGATAACTTTAATCTTATGCAAGCTTAAAATGATACCCACCGACATTCTTTGATGTTATGGTTCATTTGGCGATTCATTTGCCAAATGAAGCCTTACTTGGTGGACCGGTTGTGTATAGATGGATGTATCCAATTGAGATGTATTATTTAAATTGATCTTATGACTTTTTAAGATTTAAGTAAAGAGTGGCCTATCTAATTATGGTTAATCATTTGTTCAGATTCCTAGGTACACTAAAGGGATTTGTTAGAAATAAAGCACGTCCAGAAGGGTTAATTGCAGAAACGTATGTTGTTAAAGAGTGCATGACATTCTGTTCAATGTATTTAAATGGAATTGAAACCAACTTCAATGTGCCAGAGCACATCAATGATATGGTTGATGGTGGTGACATATCGGTATTCTTTCAACAATGTAAGCCGATTGGTGCTGCCAAAACAATTGCTCTTCCTAGAAATTAGCTAGAGATTGCACATTGGTATGTGCTTATGAATTGTCATGAGATTAGGCCCTTTATTGAGTAAGTTTTTTCTAACCTTTTGTCAAATTAAGATATGTCATAAGTTAAGATGAGTGATATAATATTGATTGACTTTTATATGATTCATAGTGAGCACATGGATGAGCTGAGACAACAAAGTCCATTGCATGTTGATAGGAGACATAGAGAACAATTTTCTCAATGGTTAAAGATTCGGGTGAGCAGAACGTTTGTATGTGGTGTTAACTAAAAATTATATATTATTAACTATGAATCATGTCTTCATATAGGTGACGACAGTAACTAGCTCCCCTGAAGGAAATATGTTTGATTCTTTCTATGCATTGGCATGTGGACCTCAAAGCTTGGTACAAAAGTATTCTGTATGCAATACAAATGGCATGCGATTTCGTACTGAAGCCCGTGATGCGCGAAGAATTACACAAAACAGTGGTGTTGCAGTGTTAGGAAATTATGGGGAAGATGATATAACATTTTATGGGATGCTGACAGATATTATAAGGCTTGAATATGTTAGAGGTAAAAGTGTTGTGCTTTTCAAATGCAAATGGTACGATCTTGGCGGTTCGAATATGAGAGTCAACGGCATTTTAAAAAGCATCAATGTTACTAAGTTCTGGTTCAAGGATGACCCATTTGTATTGGCAAACCAAGCAAAGCAAATTTTTTTAGTTGAAGACTTGTTATATGGTTCAAATTGGCGGATTGTTCAAGAATGTGAAGTTAGACGTACGTATGATATCCCATTGCATGGTAATGAAGAAGATGCAGATGACGTTGAGGAGTCTTCTGATGTTCGAGTGGATCTCGAGGAATGTTCCTTAGAGTTTTTAGATCGGAATGATATTGCTTATGATGTAATAAATAATATTGTGGTGAATTCCGAGCAACGTTTGAATGACGATTTCGATGACTTAGAGATAAGCAGTAGTGAGAATGAATGTGATATTGTAGACGAAGATGAAACTGATGACGATAATGAATAAAATATTATTATGCACTTGTACCTTTGTTGACCTATCTTCGCCCCTTGATGACATGTGATATCATGCATGTAATATTTGTGTTTGCTTAAGGTAAGTCGTCTGTAAATGTGATGTGAACCAATGGCGGAGTCTTATTATAGTTATTAAGAGGAATTTGTAACTAACCAAACTGGCCAACAAAGATACTCATCCAAAGCATCAACCAACGTAGAGGACTTCATAACCCTTCTTCTTCAACTTTTCAATTATCTATTTTTTTGGTTTTTCATGCATTAAATTGCTTTGATTTTCGTTCCTATAGCCATTAATCCCTCTAAATTGATAACTTTAACATTGCAAATCTCCTTATCATTTTAGGTTGTTATTCCTACGGGTTCAAGCGTTAACTCATCTGTGGTGTCATTTGTAGTGGACCAATATCGAAAGGTAAGTATCCTCTCCTGCATTTGTTTTATTTTGGATTTCATGTTTGTTGTTGGCAATTTTTGACCACAATACCTTGATTGAATAAATTATTCTCTCTTTGGTTAGACATAAATTAAATCTAAAGCATTACTTTAGGATCTAACCTAATAATTGATGAGCATTATTCAATGTTGGAAGAAGAAATAATTGGAAAAGTGTCTTTCAAACAATATATCCATCTCAGTTAGTCTCCTCTTCATAGAAAGCCATGGACTGAAAGACGCTTTTGAGATTAATGCTTATACCATATTATTTTATGCCAGCAAACTTTTCAAACTTTTGTTCTGAGTACTTATTTGACTGTTGCTTCCTAAGAATTCACTTTCAATAATGATGTTAGTGAGAATTCTACAAATTCTTGTAATCTTAATGATGTTAGTGAAATCTAAAGTTTTATCATATTAATCTTCCTTCTTAGGTATATAGACATCATTCCATTTTAACTTGGCAATAGGAATACTGAACTATTCTCATCGGTTACACAAAAAGAAAAGTAGATTTAGTTTCTTATAGATTAGGTGACTTAAGAACAAATTCAGTTATGAACATCATTCCATTTTAACATGGTTAATTCAGTTATGAACAATTCAGTTATGAACTTAAGAACAAATTCAGTTGTGCAAGATAGTATACCTAAACATCAATAGAACTAACCATGTAGAGGACTTCATAACCCTTCTTCTTCAACTTATCAATGCTATTATATGCAGATTTTCCTTATATTTTGTGTTTTCTATCAACAATCTTGGGAAACTCGAAATGTCGCCTAGGCTAACTCAGAAAATTGTTGAAAAATTTTCTGGAAAAATAACATTTATAGAAACATACTTTTATATATCATTGAAAGCATTCATGAAAACTAGGAATTTATAGAAACATACAAGATATGTTCCTCGTCTTGAAAGCTAATTTTAGCGACCATGGACTTCTATATTTTCATTTTCCAACATATGTTCCAGGTCTTGATTCCACTATTTTCAGTAAATTCATGTAATAAGCCTCATCTCTTTTCTGCAATTAAGATATAATGCCTGATGTTCAGAAACAAAAATGGTCTCAAAAGATGAGGATATAAGTTTAGCATCAAACATTACTTCTTGTGAAGTTGAAAATTTCAATGCTTCGTTGCAGGAGAGGAACTTCATAGACATTACGCGAAAAACAGGAAAACCAAGAAAATCTCCAGCTTCTTTTCGAGGAGTTATCACAAGCACGTAAGTTCCTACACAGACAGAATTTCAGACTAGTGATGAACTCATATTCCATGATTGATAATGCTGAGTTTTTTGTCCACTTTATATCTGTCAATTGTGAGTATTAATGTTTTTCTGGAAATGCATAATGCAAGTCCAACGAGCCTTAACTCCAGTGGCATCTAATTTTTCTTACATGACTTGTGTAAAAAGTGTATGGACTGACTTGTTATGGAATGACTTGTGATACCTGTAAAACGTGTATTGATTGCAATGCTTGCTTGTGTGATACCTGTAAACTCAGCCAACATTTTCCCCATTCATATTTGTTATTGTGTGATGCAATGCTGACTTGTAAGACTGTTTTGTATATATCGAAGTGAAGTAGTTCAGAAGTAGTTCAGAATGATGATTCTATGGCTAGGAATCTTTTTTTATTATACCATGACTATGGGTATAGCTATTAGTGGTTTTCCTCCTTTTTTGTATAATTACGTTTTTAGCTATTTTGAATCAGAGTTTGATGACCCTTTAGTATTAAAATCATTTGGCCTTTTACTGCTGGGGAAAGAAATTAGGAGCAAAGATCATGAATTGGAGGATCAACTTGTTGGATTTGAGATACATTAAGATTGATGTTGGTAACCTTTTACAGTAACCTACCTAGTCAATTTGGCATTTGTTAACTCAGATCGCTCTTCTTAAGTGCTAGATGGAGGAACCTGTTGAATTATTTCTTCTTATGGACTGACTTGTGATACCTGTAATGGACTGACTTGTAATGCTTGCTTGTGTGATACCTGTAAACTCAGCCAGCATTTTCCATGATTCTTATTAATTGCAATGCTTGCTTGTGTGATACCTGTAATTCTTATTCCATGATTCTTAATAATTGCAATGCTTGAAGGAGACATATATGTATACTTGACATGGACTTCAGAATCTTCCAATTACATTCATGTTTCATACTTGTTATGAAGAAAAATTATATGCATCTCTTGACCAAATTTATCATTTCTTTTTCTTTATATTCAAATGTTTTTTGTTCTTGCTAATGGATATTTGCATTAGAGACATCATATGTCCAGATTACAATGATGGATTAGTTGATAAACGGGTTTTATGCTAACGTCAATGTGAATGCAGTGTGAATCCTATGGGACCCGGTCTACCCAAGAAGAAGAATAAGGCTACACCAAGTAGCTTAGTTCTACACAACCGCAATCATGATACCGTCGACTAATTGGAAGTGCACTAGTGATCTATGCGATCGTACACAACCACATAATAAGGCACCTGCACTGCACTCGCACCTCCACTTGCACCTACACAGTGTAAGCTCAAACCCATTCACTTTCCGAACCTACTACAACACCAAGAGAAGGAACATCTATGCCTAGTATTCGTCCGAGAGATAAGTATGAACAAATTATGAATATGCGACGCAATATGAGTTCTCCGTCAACTTCAAAAGATGCCTCAAGCTACTCAAGAGATGCGTCCACTTCTAATCATCGACTCGATTACTTACACAAATCCTTCTCTTCATGGCTCCTCTTCTACAAACACTGCGGTATGATCTTAATATTAATTATTAACATTAATTTTAGTTATTAACATTGTTATATGTTAATTATACATTACTCCTTTCCTATTTTAGGATCCACGACTAATGCAAAGAAAACAAGGGTCTTACAAAGGACACGGATTAGCAAAGATTAATAAGGCAATTGGTAAAAATTTGAGATAGAGATCTCCCTCATCAAGGATCGACCAACCAACTCCGCATACCGCCAAATTATCCAAAGAGATTGGTCCGGTATCCCAAATTCCTTACCTATGAGAACAAAATTTTCAAAATTACTAATGAGGAATTGGACATTGCATTTGATAAGTTAGACGTAAGTATTCTAAACTAATCCTATTTGTACGTGTTTTCCACATGCTTAAAGCATTGACCAATAATTTATAATTTTTCGCAAAAAAAGTCGGACGTCAAGGAACGAGGACCGACAACGAAGTACATCTTTCACCGTGAAGAGGTTTCTTTCTTTAAGGTCTAAAGATCAAAGGTATAATCTAAAAAGCATTTTACCAAGCACGGAAAGGACGTGAAGCGGATTACATCACGAGGATGAGTGGATGGATTTGTGCAGTATTAGGGAGCAATCACCACAAAGGTTAGTTTTTTATAGTTAAACTTTATTTAACAACTTCTTTGATAATTAATTATATTTTGGTATTTATGAGTTGTGAGTTATAGATGTTATAATAGATTTTATTTCGTGTATGATTAGGAAAAAGTCAAAAGCTAAAATGGCAAGGAGTCGGTCAAATGTCCACAAACTTCTACCCAAGGCCTTTGTAGCGATAATGACATGAGATTGTGAGTTATTATCTTTTAAATTATATTTTACTTTGATTGACATTTTAAAATTTTATGAAAAGAATTACTAGTATTATATTTCTTTACAACAGATCGACAGGAAGGAGAAGAGTGTGGCCGGATGAAGCTATGGTATCACACTCATTATAATGAAATCAAAGATCAATGGACAACTCCCGAATGCAAAGCAAAATGGGTGAGTACATAGTTCATTTACAAATATTTGCTACATGAGAATGTGTATGTAATTTATTCTTACTTTTCTAGGAATTAATGTGTCATGAAATGACACATTCAATAGAACAAGGTTATCCGATGACAGTGGATGAAGTGTGCGACAAAGTCTTGGGTACAATATCAGATTACATTGTTGGCATGAGAATTGGGCCTCGACCACAAGGGAATACTTCGGCTAGAAAGAGACTTCGAGACGAATTAGATGAGTCAAAGAGGGCTAATCAGGAGTTACAGTCTCAAGTCGATGAGTTGACTAAACAATTTAAAGAAATGAAGGATCGATTAACTTCACAAGTCGAACAACAAAATAAGCTCTTGCAAGTTTTATCTTCTACACATAATGTTCATTTAGACAAAACATGTTGATATGTTGATATATTAAACACTTATGACGCTTACTTTATTTTAATTATCGATTATGACATGTTTGGAAATTGCGCTAAATAATAAGTTGTTTTTGCATGTATTCAATTCTTATTATACATTAACAATTATTAGAATTAATGATATATTAAAAATTGATAAATTGTTAAATAAATTTATTCATAAACAATATTTATTTTTACTAACTCATTAATAATTTACAAATTTGATAAATATTAAATTTGCAAAAATTATAAAACAAATGTAAATTAAAAATTAATTATAATTCATATTTATTAAATTCAATTTTATTTTGAAATTGAAATTTACAAAATTATTAATTCAAATTGATTAATCATTAATTTTGCAAAAATAGTTTAAATCAATTTATTTTCAATTAATTATTAATTATTCAACAATTTACGACGTCTATACAAGAAGACGTCGTAGAAAGGGTATTTTTACGACGTCTTCCAAACGTCGGCATAACAACCCTTTATCGACGTTTCCTTATAACGTCGTAACATATACTCACTTTCACGGACGTCTTCATACACGTCGTAAAATGCTAGTTTTCCACGACGTCCTTAATACGTCGTTAAAACTTTTCAATCTGTGACGTTTAGTTTAGACGTCGCAAAATGTGTTAACCTTTCCGGACGTCTTTACAAACGTTGAAAAATATCTGGGCCTTTAACGACGTGTTTCAACAGACGTCGTATATCACCAATGCCTACCCTACCTTCCACGATGTTGTTTGCGACGTTTGTATTGACGTCGAAGATAGTATTCTACGACGGCAAATTTCCTTTAACGACGTTTAAAAAACGACGCAAAAGGCCTCCTTTTCTTGTAGTGATTCATCGAGTTAAAATCGGGGCAAAGAAACAAAACTAGAACTAAAATCAGGTCGGACCAAATAGGTCGAGTTGGTTCAGACAGGCTGAGCCGGACCAAGCCTATCTTCCACAAATAACCCAAATTTCAAAACGTATACAAGTGTGCAACATCACCATTAAGTGCATTTACAACAACACCTTTTTATTCTAATGTCAGCGAGCGAATCAGTAAAGTCCATCGCATGCTTGGCTAGTACGCATTACGCAACTATCTTGAAGTTTCGGTAAGGTTCCTGGAAAAAGCAATACTGACAGTTTCACATGGAAACGTGTGGGGACCTGTTGAACGGACAAACTCACGTGGTAGTCAGGTAATTACATTGCCTAATCACGATAACTTTATCCTTAATTTTATATTTAAATATACAGAACTCAATCGCACTAATATTGTTTATTAATACTATTTTCTTATTTAAATACACGTAAGACTTGTATAAATAAATTGCTGAAATTTATAAAACAGAATAAGATACTATAATATTAAACAGAAAATTTCATCTCTCTGTTTACAGGCATATAGAACCTACCCGTCAGCACCCTCCATACTGCTTATTCGTAGCTCTTCCACCAAGAATGTCAATGAGCAGGCTGGGCCAGGCCAAGCCAAGCCGGGTGAAGAGATCGCAAGTTAGGGTGGTTGAGTTATGAGTGAGCCGGGTCAATTTATTCTATTATATATGTTTTAAAAAAAAGAGTCAAAAGTAGTCATTTCTAGGTTAAAAGTCAAATTACGGGTCAAAATTCATCGAGCTAAAATCGGGTCAAAGAAACAAAACTAGAACTAAAATCAGGTCGGACCAAATAGGCCGAGTTGGTTCAGACAGGCCGAGCCGGACCAAGCCTATCTTCCACAAATAACCCAAATTTCAAAACGTATACAAGTGTGCAACATCACCATTAAGTGCATTTACAACAACACCTTTTTATTCTAATGTCAGCGAGCGAATCAGTAAAGTCCATCGCATGCTTGGCTAGTACGCATTACGCAACTATCTTGAAGTTTCGGTAAGGTTCCTGGAAAAACCAATACTGACAGTTTCACATGGAAACGTGTGGGGACCTGTTGAACGGACAAACTCACGTGGTAGTCAGGTAATTACATTGCCTAATCACGATAACTTTATCCTTAATTTTATATTTAAATATACAGAACTCAATCGCACTAATATTGTTTATTAATACTATTTTCTTATTTATTATACGTTCGCCACGGATGACGGAATTAAACCTATTCTGTAGTTTATAAATGAATGAAGGATCCAATCTCTAACGCCGCACAGCCATCGTCAAGTTTTAGCTCCATGATCTAGTCGGGCCTGAATGGACTTGAAATTGCTCTACTATAGTGGAGGATCTAATCTCCACGCTTCTTAGTTCCGTAAAAGATGAGGTGGAGATGTGATCGGTGTTAACGACGAAGATAAGAAACTTGTAAGTAATTTCAAGTCTATTCAGGCCCACCTAGATCATGCAGTGGAACAAAGTGAAGGAGATTTTTATCAAGAATTGACTGTTTAATCTCAATGCTGTTTCTTATCACATGGACGATGTATTAGATGAGTGGAAAACCTCGATTCAGAGATCACAACTCCAACAACATCACTCCTTTAATCCCATTCCTGTCAAGGACAAGGTACTCTCTATCTTTACTACGCGTGATTTTGGTCTCTGTCCTGTAGTTGGTTGCAAAATAAGAGGAATCCAACAAAGACTAGATGACATTTCAATTGGTAAAGTTAGATATAAACTTAATTCAACCCACAAAACTGATAAGCATATCCTTACACATCTCACCACATCTTTCGTCAATACACGAGAAGTAGAAGGCAGAGATGAAGAAAATGATGGGATCAAAAGCATAGTACTTAATGCCAAATTCAAGTTCTATATCATCTCTCTCGTTGGGATGGGAGGAATTGGTAAAACCACAATAATGGTTGTACTTATCATGGGATGCAGCGTACACTAACACTTTTTACTGTTGATTGACATTGGTCAATAATTAGTCAAATTGAAATTGCTCTTGTTAAAAGTGAATGTGAAAAATTGGAGAGCATCCATAAAGAAATTGCAAAATAAGTGCAACGATTTGTCTCTTGCTATCATCAATATAAGAGGATTCATGTAGTGTAAGATATTTGGAAAAAAAAAAAAGGAATGGGTGAAAGTCTTAAAAAGTGAGAGATGAGATAGTAAAGATATGTTGGGTCATTTAGAGTTTAGTTATTATAATTTGTCATTTCCATTCAAGCAATGCTCTTTATATTGTGTTGTCTTTCCAAAAGATCACAGAATACAAAGAAAAAGATTGATTGGTATGGAGATGACTTAAGGTTTTTTTCCCCTTTTCTTTCGTCTCACGTCTGTTTGTCCATTTTCAATCCACACTTACTAGATCGGATTTCCATTGCTCTTAACGGAATCACATTTTCCCCCTTTATCCTCTACCTCTTTGTCTTCCCATAGCCCTCCACCACAACAAGCCAATCAAAACCCTAACATGCTCTCTAACTTCCGTTCCCTTCATCCTCAACAAATTAAGTCCTCAAAAATCTCAGATCCGTCCACCCTTGCTCCCAACATTTTGGGGCAAAAACCTCCCACAGTCTCACCCACAAACCTATGGGAGGGTGCAAAAACATGGGATGCAGCACTTATAGGTTTCTTTATGGATAGACGCTCGCCTTTTTCTATAATACAAGTATGAGTTCAAAGAAATCGGAAAGGAAGAGGCATATAAGAGATAATGTTAACAAAAAATGACAACATTTTATTTACTTTTTCATGACACGTCTCACAGCTTCCATTATTCTTCCAGAATTGGCAACGTGGTATGGATTTAGAAAAAATAAATAAAGAACATACCATTATGAACAATGTTTTAAAAATTAGACCGAATATCGAACCAATCAAAGGAATAGTTTAAAGTTTAGATGTTCAATCGGTAGTGAACTGTTATAAAACTGGTATATAATAAATAAGAAATGAAACTTATAAGAATAAGTGAAAATAAATTTGGATAAAATAATGAAGTTCATGAGTAGAGGATGATTCGCTGAGAATGTTCATATATTTTTTCCTTCCCTTCGTATTTTATTCCGTGATCATTAATTTTCCTTCTCTTTAGAACCCAACTTGGACAATACGAATACGTGAGTAGGAAAAAGGCAATTCCAAGATTTTCTCGTAAATTTCAAATATTTCCATTTATTTTAATGATCAGTATTTACGCATAAATAAAATGTTTTGAATTAGAAGAGATGTATGTTGGGCTACATAATATGCTTTTGAGAAATAAGCTTTCAAAGTTAAAAGTGAATAAAATCACGATGGACTGAGTTCGTTGCGTATTAATAATAAATTAGATACTCTAACCATTAATTACGTTAACCTTATTTACTAAACTTAAAAGACAATAGTAGGATATTTATGCATTCTTGCAAATAACTCTTGTTTATTTCAGTTAAATCAAAACATTATAATTTTGATGTCAAAACATAATTTATGTTTTCATATAAATAAAAATAATTTAATGGCCATTGTTATTCGCTAAACCAAACATTTATAATTTCTTATTTTCGTTTTCATATAATTGATTGATTTTCTTTTTTAGGTTGTTTTTATAAAATAGGAAAATTTTAAGTTCTACATTGTTTTTCTTGTAAAAGAAGAAACACTAAAAGGTAAATTAAATTTTGAAAAAAAGAGTGATCCATGAAAAAGATTATGCAAGTTTGATCAAGGTTTTAAAAATAGGACCGAACCGTCTGATCCGATCGAAAAAGGTTTAAACCAGCCGGTTTTTATACATAGAGATTATTAGGTTAAACCAAATTGGATCATTGATCTTTTCAAAACTTTTCCCGACCGGATCAGATGGTCAGGTCTGGTTTTTAAAACCTTGATTATGAGTGAACATTCACAATATTCCATTGGAATATTGGACCACTAAAGGCCTAAGCTTGTTAGCAAGCTATTTGGGAAAGCCAGTATGTATAGATGATAATACAACTTTGAGGAAACGGGTTGGCTACGCTAGATTATGCATGAATATAGACATTTCTGAGGACATGAAAGATTATATCCCCATTTTAACGTTGGCAAATGGAAATTCCCTAAAGGAAGATAAAGTCGTAGTTACTTACCATTGAAAATCGTCCCTACAAGCTCAAGGCAAAACATGGAAACCAATAAGGAAAGTCTTTGTAAGGGGAGATTATGAAGAATTGATGGGGCTAAATAAGCCTAAAATAGAAGGGAAACTCGAGATGGATGAATATGAAATGCAGAATTAGATACCTGAGGATCAGGGATTGATTATTCAAGTAGATAGAATTTTTTTCCAATGAGGCTAAAATGGACCAAACTAAACACATTACAGAGGATCAGCAAAAATACGGATGATAACAGGGACTATGGCATCACTACAAACTACAAAAGGGGTGGAAGAACATGATACTAATTGTAAAACAGATAAAGAAGTAGCGCATAAGGGAAATCCTCCTAAAATTCAACAACAGACAGCCACTCAAATATTGCCACGACTATCAGAAACCTTGCTTTAGGTGGAAAATTAGAAGGAAAAGTTTGAATAAGTACAAATTAGAAAGAGCAATTGGAGCAGTAAGAAAGGCTCAAAAGGTAATACCATTACTACATGACCTTTCTAGTATGAAATGTTAGAGGAATAAATAACCCCTTAAAGCTTAATGCTTTGAAGGATTTTATCCAACATAAGAAGCCTAGATTGTTTTGTCTATTAGAAACAAAAATCAGACTCGAAAATTTGAATAAATTTGGTTGTTTTGGAAGTCAATTGAAGATAAAGTCTAATCACTAGTACCATGGTTATGGGAGAATCATCATTGTTTACGATGAGGATCTTATAGAGGTGGAAGTTTTGGAAGCTAATAAGCAATTCATTAGTACAACAATGACATTCAAAATAGAGCACACTTTAGTGTTTGCTACCTTTGTCTATAGTTTTAATACTACATTCCAAAGAACGGACCTATGGAATTCAATGAGAAGACTAAAAGGATCAGCTAGTGGTCTATGGATTATAATTAGTGATTTCAACTCCATTATTTATCGATCTGAAGTTGAAGAGAATTGTAATTTGCTCAACTACAATATGGATTTGCTTGATTGCACCAAAGATGTGGAAATTCTGACTTAAACTTTGAAGGTCACATATTTACTTGGATCAATAAGCAAAGATCTAAATGGCTCATTAGAAAGAAATTAAATAGGGCCTTGGTAAATGTGGAGTGGTTAGCAACCTTTCAGAACAATAAAGCCATTTTTTTAGATCCAAGGTTTTCAGATCATACCCCTATCAAGGTGGATAACTGTTGGATCGCGTATGGTCCGAGTATTCACAATACGCTGCGGAAAAGACCATACAAAATTATCACGTATAATCGAAAACACGAGGATTAACGAAAATACCTTATTTTCATGGGTGGATTGCTTCTTTTCGGATTCCAAGACACTTCAAATCGCTAATGCCCTCTACGGTATCCACACGAGCATGCACGATCCGGTCATGGCAGAGTGTGCTAGCACGTCCCGAAAACATTTCAACTCCGCATCTCTTTCTCCGGATGGCGGCTAGGGTTTCTGACAATTGTGTCGTTAACCTAATGAGACCTAAGCTTCTCTATTTATAGAGAAACCCTAATCTCATTCAGTTCTATTAAGTTTCGCCCATTATATCATATATAATAAAAGCCCGACAACTTAATTCAATCTAGCCCAATAAATATATCTAAATATATTTATTCAATGCCTAATAAATTAGGCCCAAGAGAATAAGCCAGATCACATCACTCTTTGTGTGGGACCAGAGGCTCATTTGATGTTGGCAATGGGCTTGATTACACTTCAAGGCCCATAAGTCATAAGCGCCTCTAGCAAGACATTATGACTACCCAAATCAAATGAGGATCGATAATCCGATTTAACTCAGAATTATGGTTATAGGCTCATCCTTTGTAACACGATATCAAGATTAATCACAAGGCATGGTACATGTCAACCTTTGATTAATCATAGTTTCTTGATCCCCAAGTTGATGATTATAACAAATGACATTGATGACTCTTCATCAATTCATTTGAGCACGGCCATGCATTTCTTCACCACACTTGTCAAGAGGCCCAAATGATATCTCTCTCATTTAAGAGAGGTACAAATCCCATCTACGCCATTCACATCCCTCCGCATGATTCATTTGATGTCCAACATAAGACTATTTGTTATTCGGTTAAAAATAACTTAGTCTAATATCAAAACACTGAATTCCTCATATAGGAACCATGATGACTTCAGTCAAAGGACTATAGTCAAACCATATTAAGAATCACTAATGACATGAAACCATGTAGTATTCTTTATGTGGGTCGGTCCAATATATGTTCTCTAACATATATCTATGTTTCGATTTGATATCTCATATCTATGATCAAGAAACGTGATCATCAATCGTAACACATACTAGTCTTAATTCATTATTGTTCCACCAATAATGATCGACCGAGACGATCTAGAATAGTGTTATAACGCTTATGGTTTTACTATCAAGTCACATACTTGATGACATAAGTCTACTACTATTCATGGAATGTAAATCACATTACATAAATGAAATACATGCATATATAAAATGAATACCTCATAATATATTATTAAGAAATCATAATGTTAATACATGAATCACAAATGTTCATTGGCCTAGGCACACTACTAACAATCTCCCACTTGCACTAGGCCCAATCACTCAAATATCTAATACCCATAGACCTCGTATGACTCTCATGTTTAGGCTGTGAAAGAGGCTTAGTAAGTGGATCGACAATGTTGTCATCTGTGCCCACTCGCATATCTTCACGTCTCCTCTTCTAATGATCTCTAATCAAATGGAAACGCTCGAGTATGTGTTTGGATCTATGATGTGAATTTGGTTCCTTAGCCTCGTGCTATAGCCCCATTATTATCACAATAAAGGTCTATAGGACTTGCAATGCTAGAACAACTCCAAGCTCGTGATGAACTTCGATCCATATGACTTCCTTAGCTGCATCCGATGCAAAGAATGTACTCGACTTCAGTTGTAGAATCGACAATGTTGTCTTGCTTTGAACTTTTCCACTCACCGCACCTCCATTCAAACAGTAACAAAAACCGATTGCGACCTAAAATCATCTATGTCGATCGAAAACCAAAGATCGGTGTAACCATTTACAACGAGCTCTCCTTTCAAGTCCTCCATAGACTAGAACGATCCTTAATTCTTCTCAAGTACTTAAGGATATTCTTAATTGCTATCCAAAGACTCTCACCATAATTAGACCGGTATCTACTTGTTATGCTCAAAGAATATGAAACATCCGGTCGAGTACATAACATGGCATACATGATAGATCCAATTGCAGATGCATATGGAATCTTACTCATGTGCTCAAGCTCTTTACCTGAAGTAGGACAATCCTTCTTAGAAAGCTTGATTCCATGTGACATAGGCAAGAATCCTCTCTTGGAATCTTGCATACTAAACCTTTTCAGTATCTTATCTATATGTGTACTCTGACTTAGGCCTATAAGCTTTCTTGATCTATCTCTATAGATCTTAATGCCTAAAACATAGCAACTTCACCTAAGTCTTTCATTGAGAAACGTTTCCTTAACCAAATCTTAACATTCTGTAAGGTTGGAATATCGTTTCCAATGAGCACTATGTCATCAACATATAAAGCTAAAAAGACAACAACACTCCCACTAACCTTTTTGTAAACACAAGGTTCATCTTCATTCTTGATGAATCCAAACTCTTTGACAACTTCATCAAAACGAAGATTCCAGCTTCTTGATGCTTGCTTCAATCCATAAATGGATCTTTGAAGCTTGCACCCTTTCCGAATTCTTAGGATGGATAAAACCCTCGAGTCGTATCATATATACATCCTCAAGTAAGTTTTCATTAAGGAAAGTCGTTTTGACATCCATGTGCCATATCTCATAATCGTAGTATGCAGCTATGGCAATAAGAATTCTAATGGATTTGATCATGACCACTGGAGAAAATGTCTCATCATAATCAATTCCATGAACTTGTCGATAACCTTTAGCAACAAGTCTTGCTTTATAAGTGTGCACATTTCCATCCATGTCGAGTTTCTTTTTGAAAACCTATTTGCATCCAATGGTCTTCAAGCCATCAGACGGATCAATCAAAGTCCAAACTTGATTGTCATACATGGATTGCATCTCTGCTTTCATGGCCTCTAACCATTTAGCAGATTCTGGACTTTTCATAGCTTCTTGATAGGTTGTGGGCTCATTATGATCGATGAGCATCACATTATCATCATCAGTAACGAGAAATCCATATCTCTCGGGCTCATGACGAATCCTATCAGATCTACGTAGGCCTTGTGTTGTTAAAGACTGCTCATCAACAGCTTGTGAGCTCGCTTCAATCTCCTTTGCAGGCTCAATGTCATTTTGTGAAACTTGAATTTCTTCGAGTTGTACTTTACTCCCACTGTTTCCATTGGAAACAAATTCCTTCTCTAAGAAGAAACCATTTCGAGCAATAAACACTTTGTTCTCTGATGGGATGTAAAAGTAATATCCTTTAGTTTCCGTAGGATATCCCACAAAATAACATTTTTTAGATTTAGGTGCCAACTTGTCAGCAATTGGACGCTTCACATAAGCCTCACAACCCCAAATCTTTAAAAAAGATAAATTGGGACGCTTCCCAGTCCATATCTCATAAGGTGTCTTTTCTACAGCCTTTGAAGGAATACGGTTCAATATGAATGCTGCGGTTTCTAAAGCATAGCCCCATAAGTATTTTGGAAGATCAGTTTGACTCATCATTGATCGAACCATATCTAATAGAGTTCGATTTCTCCTTTCGAAACACCATTCCATCGAGGAGTTCTGGAGGAGTCAATTGTGAAACGATTCTACAATCCTTAAGATAATCATCAAACTCTTGGTTTAAATATTCACCTCCTCGATCAGATCGAAGGATTTTAATATTCTTGCCAAGCTGATTTTGTACTTCATTCTTATACTCTTTGAACTTTTCAAAGGATTCAGATTTGTACTTCATTAAATAGACATACCCATATCTATCAAGTCATCTCGTAAAAGTAATGAAATACAAATAACCTCCTCTCGCCGATATGCTAAAAGGACCGCATACATCGGTATGTATAAGGCCCAATAGCTCATTGGCCCTTTCCCTTTACTCAGAAGGGGCCTTTGTCATCTTACCCAAGAAACAAGAATCACACGTGTCAAAAGATTCAAAAGAATCAATGAATCCATTTGGATGGAGTTTTGAAATCGTTTTTCATTTACGTGGCCTAGCGACAATGCCAGAGATAGGTTGGGTTCAAATCGTTAGATTTAAACTTCTTGGTATTTATGTTATAGATGGGCTCATTTGTAACAAACTCGATGTTCAGAGTATAAATGCCATTTAATTGACGCAAGAATGCCATATAAAATGTCATTCTTATAAATGGAAATACTTCTATTCTCAATAGAAAATTTAAATCCATCATTCTCTAAACAAGCAAAAGAAATAATGTTCCTACTCATAGTAGGTACATAATAACAATTCTTGAGTTCCAAAATGAGCCCAATGAGGCAAAATAAGATCATAAGTCCCCACGGATAAAGCATAAACTCTTGCTCCATTTCCCACGCCAAGAAGTCGATCTCACGGACATCAATCTTCTAGTCCTTCTTAGACTTTGCACATTAGTACAAATGTGAGTTGCAGCTCCGGTATCTAATACCCAAGATGCGAAGGAGTAAAATTGATTTCTATAACAAACATACCAAGAAATAGTCGACTATTCTTCTTCTCTTTCAACTCTTCCAAATAGAGTTTGCGGTTCCTTTTCCAATGACCGTGTTCATTGCAATGGAAGCAAACTCCTCCTCAGTGCCTTAGTCTTAGCTTTAGGCTTGGGCTTGGACTTAGGTACTTTACCTTTGTCCTTTCTTTGTGCCCTTCTTCTTGAAAGCCTTTCTTTCTTGCTTGAGAACAATTCTCGAGTTCCTATACCAATCTAGGAAATTTGTTCCACTAAATTTTTCTTTCTAAGATAGATCACATAGACAGGTTTGTGGATGGAGTAGCCATAATCTACAAAATTATGCAATAAGGGTCAACATTCTTATTATTATGAGGTATTAGCTCCCACTCAAATAAATAACCTTCAATTGAAAATGGGAGAAACAAGATCCATATTTCACTAAGTCCTAAGAAAGCTTTGGCTTAACACTCAAAACTTAGTTATTTAGGTAGAAAACTCTTTTCAATTACATCACATGTAACTCTTGATGGGCTTATGTTAAAATACATCTTATGTATTGCATGTATGTAAAACCCAATCTTATGCCCTAAGCCCAAAACCGCTTTTGATAGCTTAGTTAAGTTTAACCATACTTTACCTATGAATAGCACCATTATTCAAATGTCTTCCTAGATAATCCCCACATGCCTTGCTTTGACAAAACCCACATAAGGATGAGCTAGAGATAAACATTGGTAAGATTTATGGAAGGCATATAAACTTAAAATTACGATGAGGGTCGTTTTAAGGTTATTAATCCTTATAAAGAATTATGGAAGATTACAAAACGCTTGTTATAACCTTGGCTTCTAATTGTTGATATAATTCAACTCTTGAAAATTAAATTAAATTCAAAAACCCTTTCCCTTCCTAATAAATAATCATTTGAAAACAATTTTTCAAATTTTAATAAAACACCTTTTATTATTATTAGAGTATTTATTAATTTAATCTCTATTAAATTAATAAAAGAGAAATTTAATAATTCAACTCTTGAAAAATTAAATTAAATTCCAAAACCCTTTCCTAATAAATAATCCTTTGAAAACAATTTTCAAATTTTAATAAAACACCTTTTATTATTATTAGATTATTATTAATTTAATCTCTATTAAAATAATAAAAATTAAATTAGGGCTTTTAAAACAATTTTTTTATAAAAAAAATGGAGGGTTAGCGTCAGGCGCGTGCATTTGCCGCGCGCGCCATTGGCACGCTGTGGAGCGTGTCCACGCCTCGAGACGCGCGCGCGTGTCCCACACGCCCGTCGTCTCTTCTCCAACCCGCCTACCTCTCTTCTGGTTTTCCTCCTTCTTTCTTCGGATCTTCTTTCCACAACCACGTCCACGAACCCCACGTCGCACGCACAACCGTCGAACTCCATGGGAAAACGAACCTCCAACCGCGGGTCTCCACCGACGGTTTCGCGCACCTATGGCGTCACCGGAGACGCCATTGCCGCCGCGACACCATCATCTAGTGATGGTGTTGCGTCGCCGATCGATGGTGTTACTCATCCATCGATTTTCCAGAAACTCAATGGAGAAAACGAAGATGATAAGCAATATCCCAGAAAATTGCAAATAAAAGGGGAAAAACGCAGATCCATGGAGAAGACGCAATACGCTGTCCATGGCATCGCCCGCGAGCCCATCCATTGTTGATGCCAACCAGTGGCATCACGATCGACATCGTGGCCAACGATGGTTCCATAGATGGGCGATCATCGCCCATCTTGTCCAGTAAACGCAATATGGGAATACAAACGCAAGAAGAAAATCAACACAGGCAGTACATTACGCATAAACCCAGAAAACAAATATCTCATATTGTGTTCTGTAAATGCAAACCCATTATATACAGAGGCATAAAATATTAGGGATTTCCTCGCAAGGCTTGTATCGTATATGCTGAGATGGGAAACAATTTCAGATCACGATAATCAATTAACACAATGATTCAATCGTGGATAAACACAAAAGCTTTGTAAAATAATTTTAGAAATCAACAATCGCAGATCATGATATGCACCAACAAAGAGGAAACAATTTCAATTACGGGAAATAGATTCGTGTAACAATCGAAATAATTAGGGTTCGAATATGAACAGTTCATATTCTTATTCAATTCCAAAATCCAATAATAACAACAATCAAGCCACTAATCCAAGATTAACGATTAAACCTGTCTCGATACATTTGTTGGATCGCAGATGGTCCGAGTATTCACAATACGCTGCGGAAAAGACCATACAAAATTATCACGTATAATCGAAAACACGAGGATTAACGAAAATACCTTATTTTCGTGGGTGGATTGCTTCTTTTCGGATTCCAAGATACTTCAAATCGCTAATGCCCTCTACCGGTATCCACACGAGCATGCACGATCCGGGCTCATGCAATGTAGTGTGCTAGCACGTCCTGAAAACATTTCTGAACTCCGCACGATCTTTCTCCTGGATGGCGGCTAGGGTTTCCTGACAATTGTGTCGTTAACCTAATGAGACCTAAGCTTCTCTATTTATAGAGAAACCCTAATCTCATTCAGGCCCTATTAAGTTTCGGCCCATTATATCATATATAATAAAAGCCCGACAACTTAATTCAATCTAGCCCAATAAATATATCTAAATATATTTATTCAATGCCTAATAAATTAGGCCCAAGAGAATAAGCCCAGATCACATCACTCTTTGTGTGCGACCCTGTAGGCTCATTTGATGTTGGCAATGGGCTTGATTACACTTCAAGGCCCATAAGTCATAAGTGGCCTCTAGCAAGACATTATGACTACCCAAATCAAATGAGGATCGATAATCCGATTTAACTCAGAACTATGGTTATAGGCTCGATCCTTTTGTAACACGATATCAAGATTAATCACAAGGCATGGTACATGTCAACCTTTGATTAATCATAGTTTCTTGATCCCCAAGTTGACTGATTATAACAAATGACATTGATGACTCTTCATCAATTCATTTGAGCACGGCCATGCATTTCTTCACCACACTTGTCAAGAGGCCCAAATGATATCTCTCTCATTTAAGAGAGGTACAAATCCCATCTACGTCATTCACATCCCTCCGCATGATTCATTTGATGTCCAACATAAGACTATTTGTTATTCGGTTAAAATAACTTAGTCTAATATCAAAACACTGAATTCCTCATATAGGGAACCATGATGACTTCAGTCAAAGGACTATAGTCAAACCATATTAAGAATCACTAATGACATGAAACCATGTAGTATTCTTTATGTGGGTCGGTCCAATATATGTTCTCTAACATATATCTATGTTTCGATTTGATATCTCATATCCATGATCGAGAAAATGTGATCATCAATCGAACACATACTAGTCTTAATTCATTATTGTTCCACCAATAATGATCGACCAGGGACAGTCTAGAATAGTGTTATAACGCTTATGGTTTTACTATCAAGTCACATACTTGATGACATAAGTCTACTACTATTCATGGAATGTAAATCACATTACATAAATGAAATACATGCATATATAAAATGAATACCTCATAATATATTATTAAGAAATCATAATGTTAATACATGAATCACAAATGTTCATTGGCCTAGGGCACACTACTAACAATAACCTCTTTAGAAAGGATTATTTAAAGAACCCATTTAGATTTAACAATTTCCTGACTACTGTGGAAGGATTCGAAGAAGGCATTTCCAAAGGCTTGGAGTTTGAGGTCACTGGTACTAAACAATTTATTTGTTTGCAAAAACTAAAGGCTATAGAACATGAATTGAAGAGACTAAATGGAAGTAGGGGACAGAGCACAAAACAAGTTATAAAAGCTATTAGACTTCGACTCTCACTTATACAGAAATCATTGGTTGATAATCCTATTGAAGAGGTTATGGTGAAGGAGGAGAAGGAAGCTTTAAAGCTTAGGGATGTCCATTTTGGCTCAAGTTGACCAGGCCATGGGGAGGTTGTGGGCCAAAGTGGTTCGGCTCAGCTAGGACACGGGCCAAGCATGTCATCCCCACTGAAGCTCTACATACAAGCAGTAGATAACCACTGCTCACTATTAAAACAACGATCCAAAGTCAATTGGATTAAGGATGGGGACAGATGCTCAAGGTTTTTCTTCAATACAATTTCGACAAGGAGGAATGTTAATAGGATTACTTCGATTAAAGTTGAATAAGGGGAGGTCTTGTATAAGCAAACTGAAATTGCTCAAAACGCCTTGACAAATAAGTTCCTAAAAACTAAGGAAAATGTCAGCACTTGCTGTGTAAATCTCAGGAATTTAATTTCTCCTAAAATTCTTGAAGATGTAGTAGATCTTTTAATAAGGTAGGTCACGAATAAAGAGATAGAGGCAGTGGTGTTCAAAATGAATGGTTCGAAGGCTCTAGGACCAGATGGTTTGAATGGTTTTTTCTGTTGGACCAATGGTGATTGACAAATTAAATTCCTTTATGTTTTGATAATAATAAAATATATAGAATTAGTTAAGAAATTATTTCAGGTATTTTGTGATTGATATTCAATAAAAGAATTGGGCAAATCAAGATAGCATTAATCTTTGATGGGAAAGAGATTAATCATTGTGGATTCAAGATGGAAATTCCCTTAAAGCATTAATCTTTGATGGGCAAGAGATTAATCATTGTGGAATCAAGATGGAAATTGCCTTAAATGAGCTAGAGAAATTCAAGGATGAAGATTATGGATAAGGATCTTCAAAGATATATATGTATCCCAACAATTAAAGATCAAGATATTCTGCAATATAACCGTTGAAGCCAACATAAGTCGACTAGTGAATCATAAGTCGACTAATATATCAAGATCTGTCAGGTTGAGAACAACACAAGTCGACTAATAGACTATAAGTCGACTTATCGAAGGTGACAAGTCGACTTACACTGCATAAGTCGACTTATAGAAGAGCAGAGATAAAATTTTACGAAAATCATTATTACAAGTCAACTTACACACCACAACAAGTCGACTTATGAGTACAACAAACTGATTCTGACAAAGTCAATTAGTCACAAATGGAAAGGAGAATGTTAAGGAACGATCATAACAATTATGCAACGGCTAGAAATGCTTCCGACGACTATTTTCTTATTAGTATAAAGAGTGGATGATTAAGGGAGAAAGAGACTGAAGTTCTACAAGCAAAAGACTCCTTTATTGCTCTAAATTTGCTCACTATTGTTCTTAGTTTGTTTCACATTTGTATTGAGCAGTGTTCTTTCATCTTTATCTCATTTCTCTTGCAAATTGAGTGATTAGTGAAAGGTCACTCACTATCTTTAGTCATAAGATTATTGCTAAAATCCTAGCCAATAGATTGAAATATGTGCTACACTTCATCGTCAGTGAGAACTAAGGAGCCTTCTTAAGCAAGCACAATATTGAAGATAATATCCTAATCTTGCAGGAACTTTTGAAAGGGTACATCAGAGGAAATTCCCCTCGTAACTGCACTATAAAAGTGGATCTTTAGAAAGCTTTTGATAGTGTTAGTTGGAGCTTTTTATTGCAGACTATGGGAGTTATGGGTTCCCCTAAATTTTTATCAAATAGATTAAAGAGTGTACAACTACGATATCATTTCGGATTATGATCAATAGGAGTCCCACTGAGATGTTCAAAGGAAAAAGAGGACTTAGACAAGGGGATCCACTTTCCCCTTACCTATTTCTGATTTATATGGAAGTTCTTACCTTTATGCTGAAATACAAGATCTCCTCTAAGTACAAATTTTGAATACCATACCAAGTGTAAGTTGCTTTCATTAACTAGTTTATGTTTTGCAGATGATCTAATTATGTTAAGAAAGGCTGATATTCCCTCAGTTTCATTACTAATGAATACCTTACAGAGATTCAAGGAGATATCAGGATTGAGCATCAATTTTTAGAAAAGTTTCATCTTACTGAAAAGTACTGCACATCTAGCTAATGATTTATCTCTTATCACTAGAATGGGAATACATGACCCTCCTATTACATATTTGGGCATTCCTATCTTTTCGAGATGACTATGATTTTGCGAATGTCTTCCCCTTATTGAAAATATTCAAAGTAGATTAAGTTAATGGACAAACAAAAAGTCATCTTATGGTGGTAAACTTTAACTCCTGAAATTTGTTATCATGTCTATAAATACGTACTGGTGATCTTACATTTTCCTCTCTAAGGGGTTATCAAAATAGTGGAAAAATGATGAAATCTAAGAATTAATTTCAGATGGTAACTAGGATTTTTCCCAAGAGGAGATCAGAATTCTTTCAATACCACAGTATAGACACAATGATGGAGAGGATATATATCTATGGAATGGTCTAGTTGTTTCGGAAATAACCAATAGGCAAGCAAAATAGCTAATGTATGGGACAAACCCAAGCATTGGATGGTGTAAGTTAATTTGGAGTAACACTCTCAAAATAAATTCCAACTTCTTGAGTTGGTTAGTCATAAAGGACAGACTAAGTACTATGATAAGACTAAAATTCCTCACCTCCTCTAAACAATGTATCCTTTGCAATTTAGAGGTAGAGGACAAAGATCGTTTATTTTTTAGGTGCGAATATTCTAAAAAAGTATGGAAACTAATTTCCTCTTTATGCATACTTAATTGATATCAAAGCAATATAAATGGCAATATACAAAAGATATTGTAGATCTATACATCCAAACATGGCAAGGATGTCTACATGGTTGCCATTACAACATGTATACAAGAGCTCTGGAAGGAGAGAAATAATAGAAGATTTGTAGGAAGGGAAAGAGGCATACACTCACTCACAGAAATCATAACTAACAGTATCAGAGAACAATTGGTCATAAACCAAGTGGAGAAGAAATACAGCGAGAGGCTAGTAATTTCTTAGAGACTCTAACGAGACTCCAAAGATAACTAGTTAATTTCGAACACTACATCTATCTTCTACAAGCAAGGAACCACACACATATCATTTGCACAGGAATCTAAGGTTGGAGTTCTTACCTTAAGGATCGATCCTCTATGTTGTCTTAGCTCTTTGATCCTCTACATTCATCACTGGTACTGAAGACAGTAAACCGTGTGATGGGAGATAATACCCTTCACTGGCCAGATATTTTCAAGTAGCAAGAAAGATCCATCGGGTAACCCTAATAAGAGATTTCATTAGTTAAGAAGAATATAAAGATGAAGAAACAAATTTCAAATAAAAAATCCCTTATCTTCATAGCTATTACCTGAGGAAAGAGTTTAAGAAAGCTTTCAAATTACCTTAATTTGGAAACTTTTGGAGGATCCTTTAGATGAGGGAATAATGTTAACTCTCTATAGGAAGTTCTGGACAGTCGTTTTATTGAATATTCCACGAGGTTGTTTGATTAGCCTCGATTCACACCATGTCATTTGGTCAAATATTGGGAATTAATTCAACGTCTCCCTTGCTTTCCTTGATGAAGGATAAGTGTTGAACTCATATTCAATTATTATTTCAATATCATTTTCAACTTTAAAAAAATGAACGTTATGAGATTCGTACCGTACAAGTCGATACCTACCGAAAAACTGTACGAAACTATGTTTAAAAGTACTACTCGTTGATACAAGCAATTTTGCATGGTACCAGTTGGTATTTAAAATAACGATTAAATACTGGCAGATACCAAAAACTTTGAGAAATAGGAGGACTATTTTTTAATAAAATATTTTATTTTTATTTAATCTTATAGTTCTTACTTCATATTTATTATATACCAGTTTTATAGCGATTTAATATCAATTGAATTTTTAAACTTTAAACCTTTCATTTGACTAGTTCAATATCTGAAATTTTAAACATTGGAAGAACCCTTCCAAATAGGCAAACCAGACGTCATTAATAGGTGGAGAAAACATGAGGAGACTAGAGAGAAGATAAATGAAGACATTTGAGATGTTAAAGAAAACACGAGGATGCTAGAAAGAAGATTGATGAAGACACTAGAACTAATGGAAGATGAAGAAAAAATAGAGAGAAGCGGTGTCTTTAGGTTATCAGTATGGACAAAACGACGTCATTTTAGCGAATAAAACGACATTGTTTTCATTGTTTTTTATTCTTCTTCTATTTGCTATGAATATTTTTGTAGGAAAAGCTTTTTAACAATGAAATTATTTTTGTAACTGATAATTATGGGATCTGTGTGTTTTAGCTATGAAAAATAATTTCTTAGCTAAAAACATTTTGTTACGAAAATAAGTTCACAATAAAAAAGTCAACAAATCTTTTTAGCTACGAAAAATATTTCGTAGCTAAAAACCTTTAGATATGAAACTAAGTTCACAGCTAAAAAACATCATCAAATCTTATTAGCTATGAATATAAAACATAACCTATCCTAAACGTAGCTAATAGTTTTAAAAACAATCGTGAAAAATTTTAAGTTAGAGGTATTGTTTCAATAGGCTACGATTTTGAAATTTTGTAGCCAAAGAGTAACTATTAGTTACAAATATCAATTCATAGCAAAAAAAAGTAGCCAAAACTCTTGTTTTCCATAGTGTAAAGAAGTTTCACCCTCAATAAATAGATTAATTCATCTTAGGTAGCATGACTTGTCTTATAACCTTAATTTAGAGAAATTGCTTGAGACATTATGTGAGTGTTACAATTTGCAGACATTAATTCTTCTTTATTGCCTTAGCTTGGTAGAATTATCTCAAAGGTTTGGAAGCTAATCAACTTGATCTATTCAGATATGAAGGGTTATAATAAGATAGAATCTTTTTAAAGGAATAACAAATCTCTGGCATCTTAAGAGTTGACTTTTGCGTACATGTATATGAGAATGAAACATCTTCTATTGTATTAAAGAAGTTGAATAATCTTAGAGGAACTTTGGTTTATAAAACAACTTTCCATAAGAGGGCAAAGATAAACAAAGATTAATTGTAACTTAGATTTCATATATGCTAGCCAAGACACAAACCCTTTTTCACTTTTTAGGTGTCAATTCTTGAGCCCTACCTTTTTGAAATCTAAACTGACCAATATTTCTTTATATAACTTACACCTCAAACAGGATCCATAGTCCAAGGCTTTTTGATACACAGAATCCTCATGAAGAGGCAAATATAAAGCATAATTATCTTTTTATATGACTGTTGCTACATTATTAAAGAATTAAGCTTTTAGGAGAACTTAAAAGGAAGTTATAAGATAGAGAACACATTGTATTTTCATTGAATTTCGAATGTTTTCGAATGAAAGAAAAACCTTGCTTTCATAGACTTAGCAAAGGAAATGAGGACAAACAACTTTTAACAAAGATTCCCACATAGCACAATAATTCAAACTAGAATACAAAAGTAAATAATAAAAGAAAGAATTGTTGAAAATATTGGGTCCCAATAATATTCTTAGAAGATGTAACAGAATCTATTAACAGGGTCACTAGGTAAAAGGGAACTCATGGCATATAAAAAGATCTCCTTACTTACTTTCATCCAGAATAATGTAATCACAGTCAATATCACTCATGGCTCTGATCACTTAAAGAGTAACTTTGGTCAGAGGGCATAAAGGGATATTAGAAACCAAAGTTACGTGATATTTTTAGACCACATCAATCAAGAAATACTCTTCTCGCTATAATTCATAGGCTTATGGAATTTTTTTCTGACAAACTTTAAAGGAACTACATCATGGGTTTCTAGCATAAATACTAGTCAAGTGATCTAGTTCATAGAACATATTTCCATAAGAGAGCAAAGATAAAAAAAAGGATTGAATTTAGTTTAGATTTCTAAAAGGTAGGCCTTGAGAATTGAATCCCAAAAAGTGATGATCGGCTTGTGTCTCGGCTAGCATATCTAAAATCTAAGCTATAGCCAATCTTTGTTTGTGAAATCAGATCCAAAATATTGTGTTTCAATATAATGTCTGAGATCAGCATAAAGTTGAGCCATATGATCTTTCAAGGAGGTATAGAGCTTTTGGATCTAAGAAGACACAAATTCTAGTTGTTTTTTAGTAGCTTGAGTATGTTGCTTAAGCCCATCAAGCTTGTTATCAATGCGACAAAGAACTTTGTTTTGGGCCACAACATTGTTAGTGTGCCAATTAAGTACTCCATCTGTAGGATTGGATACAAGAGTACCTTAAGAAGTAATTCTAGTAGCACAAATGTAAGGGTTAGAAATAACCCTATTATAATTATTTATGCATCCCTTAATAGGAGGAAATTCATTTTCATAGAGTCTTATCATCATACAAGGAACTGGTGCTAGAGTAGTAACAACAGGAATGAGAGGAATAACGGGCTGAGGTTTATTAAGAATTGAATCTTTAAGGAACATATGTTCGTTTCCAACATCTTTAAGCAACTACTGAAGAGTTTGAGGTCTAGGTTATGGGTTTTTAAGCCCAACCCATAGTTTAAAATTCGGATCATTATTATTATGTTAAGGATGGAAATGCTGGGAAGGATGACAACATTGGATTTCTCTGGGTTATTGCCTTCCTTTGCATCAAAATTTTTCCCTCCTCACTGCTTGAATCTTTATAGCCTAATGTTGGACATATTTTAGAACCTGACTCACACATAGATGGATCTACATCCCATATAAAATGTGTAGGAAAATCCCGGTGTGAGCATCACATGCCCACGGTGCGGAAAACAAAAATTTTTGTTCCGGGACCTTCCCGAAAGCCAGGATCCATGTGTATATATAACAAACTCAAACCGAACGACCAAAGGAGACCGTCTCTAACGGTATCCACGCAGAGATAAGAAAACCTAACCGGGACAAGCTCTTTGACTCGGGAATAGCTAGAACAAAGTAAAGACTGCTAGATCTTACCTTTGTTCTGGAGAGCTTGGCAAATGATGATGAAGAAGCTTGAAAGATGAAGATGATCGATGGAGAGCTTGAAAGATGAAAAACTCTTTTCCTTCTTCCTTGCTAAACCCACGAAGAACTCCTTCTTTTATTAGGTTTTAAAACTTGTTTTAAACCCTTTTATATCATCAACGAAAATCCTCATCTTTCCTCTTCATCATTTTGTCTTTTAGTCATTTAATTTCTTAATGACTAAGCAAAATAAAGGAAGCTTCTAAAGCTCCTTTCCTCCATCCACGTACACACCATATATATATATATATATATATATATATATATATATATATATATATATATATATATATATATATATATATATATATATATATATATATATATATGCATATAATTGTCAAGCGGTCCAACAAGACTGGGTCGGTCCTACCGGTCCCGTATGAAAAAACCCCCGAAAATCCTTTTCAGCAATATCAATATCGCGATCTCATCGGGACATATCTTGATCTCATCGGGATCTATTTAATCCGATTGCTCTCCATATATTGGATCTCTATCCAAAACTATTTTACAAATTCTCCGAGACACTCTTATGCGTGTGACCCATTAGGTTCCCGGTTATGTTGGCCACTTAGATTAACACTTAATCTGAGCAAGTCATGAGCGGTATCTAGCAACACATCATGACCCCCAATTGACCGGAAAGTAATTGGTTTGACGAATGAAGCTATATTCATCATGGACTATATCACGAACCTTTCCATAGACAATTACCGTGCAATTCGTCCTTTCACCATGCTATACCCCACTTGGTTATGAGTATGGGCAATGTGTCAACTCTCACTAGACTGACTATGTCAAATCTAGTCCAAGTGATTTCAGTTCTTGTCCTGGGACTCATTACTTAATACTTAATATGTCAATGAAGACACTCTTCATGACATATGTACTCTGATCAGAGATTTCTAAGTAATGACCCTGACAAGAGGCCATGGGTATCATCTTCTGCTATCACAGAAGTGGTGAATCCTTTATTGGCTACTCAATTACCTTCGAATATCTCAAGCTGTACCCAAGCACCACCCTATGAGCGACCTCTGTAAGGTAACAAGGAATGGAGTCAAAGCACAGAATCAGTATCCAAGATATCCTTGAGTACCTCAAGTCTAAGGATACTTGCACCATTGCTATGATGAGATTATCACTTACATTAGAATAGGACATCCATGTGATGATCTCATAGCAGGTCATCCAATGTACTTACTACCTCTAGTAAGCATCCACATCTCAACCCTAAATATCTCATATGTACAGTTTCTGAGATCCACTGCTTGATCAAATCAAGGAGCTTGAGATGTGCTAGTCTATCCGGATTATCGATGTCCGATCTCAAGAATCCTATGACTAGGGATAATTTAGAATCTTGACATAATTGCACATGATAAGAATCTCAGTAGTATGATCACATCATAATTTCCTTCATGCAATGTCATATATCATGGACTTCATTAATTTGCTTATTGATCAATATCAGTTCATAAATAATGAACAGCAACGTAATAAAATATGCCTTTCTTTATTTATTCATAAAGACTGTACACAAATTGGTACAAAATGCGCTAAAGGCGATTGCCTTCAGGGCACTACTCTAACAATCTCCCACTTGACCTAAAGCCAATCGCCTTGATATCTAATACCATAGGCGAGTACATGAGAATGAAAACTCTTTTGTGACAACGGCTTTGTCAACGGATCAACAATATTCTGCTCTGTGAGAATTCTCTCGATCTGGACATCACCTCGTCCAATGATCTCCCTGATCAGATGATATCTGCGGAGTAGGTGTTTGGATCGTTGATGAGACCTTGGTTCCTTCGCCTGCGTAATAGCTCCATTGTTGTCACAATACAACTGTATGGGTCCATCACTGCTAGGAACCACACCAAGTTCAATAATGAACTTCTTGATCCAAACGGCTTCCTTTGCTGCTTCTGAAGCGGCAATGTACTCTGCCTCGGTTGTTGAATCGGCAGTCGTCTCTTATTTGGAACTCTTCCAGCTGACTGCCCCGCCTTTCAGTGTGAATATGTAACCTGATTGGGATTTGGAATCATCCTTATCAGATTAGAAACTGGCATCTGTATACCCGCTCACCTGGAGATCTCCATCCCCATATATCAAGAAAACATCCTTAGTCCTTCGCAAGTACTTGAGGATATTCTTGACAGCCACCCAGTGACCCTCACCAGGATCCGATTGGTATCTGCTCGTAACACTTAGAGCATATGATACATCGGGTCTCGTACATAGCATTGCATACATGATAGATCCTACCGCAGATGCATACGGGATCATATTCATGCGCATCCTCTCATCTTGTGTCTTAGGACACATAGATTTCGAGAGTGTTATCCCATGAGTCACGGGAAGGTACCCTCTCTTGGATTGCTCCATGCTAAACCTCTTTAGCATCTTATCTATGTACGTTGATTGTGAAAGATGAAGCAACCTTTTTGATCTATCTCTATAGATTCTTATCCCAAGGATATAAGTTGCTTCATCAAGGTCTTTCATGAAAAATTGTTTGGACAACCAAATCTTGACGGATTGTAGCATCGAGACATCGTTTCCTAGCAATAATATGTCATCTACATACAAAGACAAGGAATACGATTGCAGTCCCACTAACCTTCTTATACACACAAGATTCATCCGGATTTTGTGAGAAACCAAACTCTTTGATTACCTCATCAAAGCGGATGTTCCAACTCTGGATGCTTGTTTCAATCCATAGATGGATTTGAAGCTTACATACCTTTTAGCCATCATAGGAGGTGAAGCCCTCGGGTTGTGTCATATACACATCCTCGCCTAGATTTCCATTTAGAAAAGTCGTCTTCACATCCATTTTCCATATCTCATAATCATAATGAGTGGCAATGGCTAGGAGTATCCTAATGGATTTAAGCATTGCTCTTTGGGTCAAGGTCTCGTCGTAGTCAACTCCTTGTCTTTGACGAAAACCTTTAGCCACAAGCCTTGCTTTATAGGTAATCACATTACCATCCATGTCGGTTTTCTTCTTGAAAACCTATTTACACCCTATGGGTTTTATTCCTTCGGGTGCATCAACCAAAGTCCATACTTGGTTTTCATACATGGAATCCATTTCAGCTTTCATGGCTTGAAGCTATTTCTCAGTCTCTTAACTCTTCAGAACCTCTTCATAGGTGGTAGGCTCATCATCTTCTATGAGCAATACGTCATTCTGTTCACTCACGAGAAATCCATATCTCTCGGGAACAGAGCGTATCCTACGTGACCTACGAATTTCGTGTGTTGTAGAAGGTTGAACTGTTACTTCATCTGTATGAGTTACAGTTTCAGGTTCAAGCAGTTGATCTGCGTCTGTTCGCGCATCTTGAACTTCTTCAAGTTCAATTTTGCTCCCACTGTCTTCTTGTAAAAGAAACTCTTTCTCTAAAAAGACAGCATGCTTTGAAACAAACACCTTTTGTTCCTCAGCAAGATAGAACTGATATCCCATTGTTTCTTTAGGATATCCTACGAACAAACACTTGTCAGATTTTGCATCAAGTTTATCTGACTGTGTCCGCTTCACATAAGCTGGACAGCCCCAAACTTTCAAATGAGTAAGATAGGGTCTTTTGTTAGTCCACATCTCATATGGAGTAACATCAACTGTCTTTGATGGAACTCTGTTTAGCAAGTAAACAGCTGTCTCGATTGCATACCCCCAAAAGGATTTTGGTAACTTTGCAAAGCCCATCATTGATCGTACCATGTCTAACAAGGTTCGATTTCTCCTTTCTGCCACACCATTATGCTGTGGTGTGTAAGGAGGAGTCCATTGAGATAAAATCTCATTATCTACGAGATAATCCAAAACTGTTGGTCTAAGTATTCGCCACCACGATCGATCGTAATGTCTTGATACTTTTCCCAAGTTGGTTTTCTACTTCATTTCAATTGTTTGAACTTTTCAAATGCTTGATTTGTATCTCATCGATACAAGTACCCATATCGAGAATAATCATCGATAAAGGTAATGAAGTAAAGATAACCACTTCTACCATGGATGGACATCGGACCACATACATCCGAATGTATTAGGTCTAATACTCGATCGCTCGTTCACCCTTTCCTTAAAGGGTAACTTAGTCATCTTTCCTAATAAACAAGATTCACATGTGTCATATGATTCATAATCAAATGACCTAAACTCCCACTCTTATGGAGCTTAGCTATCGTCTCTCATTTATATGGCCTGGCGACAATGCCATAAGTAAGTTGATTTTAAATTATCTCGTTTATGTCTTTTCGTGTCATTGACATTCATAATTGGATGTGACATATCTAATATGTAAATTTCATTGCATAAAGTACCAGTACCATAAAGCATTCCATTCAAACTAATAGAACAACCATTGTTACTAAAAGTCAAATGGAAACCAAATCTATTTAAACAAGAAATGTATAATATGTTCTTTGTTAATATAGGTACAAAATAACAATCATCCAATTTAATTACAAGACCGGTGGGGAGTGACAAAAGTAAGTGCCTACGGCTAATGCAAAGAACTCTTGCTCCATTTCCCACACGCAAGTCTAGTTCTCCTTCATGAGTTGTCTCATCGTCCTCGAGGCCCGTGCATATCATTGCATATGTGTGAGCCACAACCGGTATCTAATACCCATATGTTATGATCAGAAACAGTATTAACCTCAATGACAAACATAACTGAAGAAGTCGAGGCATCTGATGCCTTCTTCTGCTTCAATTCATCCAGATAGACTTTACAGTTCCGCTTCCAGTGACCAGTTTTGCCACAATGGAAGCAAGTTCTTTTTGGTGCAGTCTCTTTGGTTTTCTTCTTGGCTATACTTCCTTTCGGTTTCTTAGACCTTTTCTTCTTCTGCTTCTTTTTCTTGGAACCAGAAGAAGAAGAGTCCACTACAAGCACTGCCTTGCTATCCTTCTTGCTAGCTTGCTTTGCTGTCTTGAGCAGATTGATCAACTCAGGGATTGTCGTGGATATTTGATTTATCCGATAGTTTAACACAAACTGTGAATAACTATCAGACAATCCAACTAGAATTAAGTCAACACTTAATTCATAATCCATGACAAAACCTAAGACAGCTAACCTCTCAATATACCCATTCATCTTCAGTGCATACTACACTGCAGATGAACCTGGAGTCATCTTAGTAGTGAAGAGTAACCTCGAGGTCTCGAACCTTTCAGACCGAGCTTGCTCATCAAACAGCTCCTAAGATGAAACACTATAGTATGAGCATCCATAGACTCATCCGCTTCGCAGCTCTGGTGACATCGAGGCAAGCATAATACAAAGTTGCTATGTCACCGTCTTTGAGATGCTTCGATATACTTCGATCCTCATCAAGTATCGCAGCAGTGGATCGGAAGTGGAACATCTAGGACATATCCCAGTTCCTCAGACCTGAGAACAATTCTCAGGTTTCTCAGTCAATCAATAAAATTTGGTCCAGTTAATTTGTTTGAGTCCATAAGTGAGCGCAAGTTCACACTGGAAGTCATCTTCAATAACCTATAGGGAAAGAGAGAAAGAATGTTAGAATAGAATTACATGCATGATCATAAGGACTTGAATGACATGCATATGACTCCCACTAGTTTCAAAGAATCCATAACCCTCAATACGAATCCAAGAAACATTATGACAAAATGTCCTAGTGGGTTGATATCCGACATTGCTAAGGATAACCTTGGGTTTACCCAACAAGCCACCTTAGGTCAATCGGTAGGCATCGGTCATACCAATTGCATCATAGATATCCGACATTACTAAAATGACCTTGGGTTTACCCAACAAGCCACCTTAGATCTATCGGTAGGTATCGGTCATACCACTTGATTCATAGTTGCAACTATCAACTAGTGCTATCAACTCGTGATGTATGCACACTCATTGGGTTATCAACTCTTGATGCGTGTACATCTGATGTACACTACCCAATTTCGCCTCTGTCCACGTTGACCTTGAGTTTACTCAACAAATCAACGCTTCTAGTGAAAACCGACCCATTAATCAAAATCTTATTTTCATGGTTCAACATATTCAGATAGAGTGAGCTTGGGTTTACCCAACAACCCAACTCTATAAGAACTCGGTTCTCCCATATTAATGAAAGACGTGAGTTTTCATATTAAGTGCGAGGGTTTTCAGGTCTCATCTTCTACTTCTCCAAGCCGTAGGATTATAGTCACCATGACTATATGGAATGATTTAGGGTATTTCATCAATCACATTGAATCTATACCTAAAATCATCCATCATCCCACCTTGCATGTTGTTGTAGTCATTGGTGCATGTTCTAATGACTACTATAGGTTATCGTGCGCCCAATGACCGAGATGGATTGTTGTGCACTTTCCAATCGGCGGTACATGTTCGGTCATTGAATGGATGTGTAGACTTTCCAATCGGTGGTACATGTTTCATCATTGGAATGGATGTGCGGTCACCGGTACATGTGCCAGTTGACTGGTTTTTGGCCTGCTATCTAATCGGCTAATTTCTCAATCCGTGTAGTTCAAATTCACAATACCAAGTGTAATATCCTTTATTATGATGTACCAATGAAACACTTTCATTGTACCATGCTTACCATATATAGTCAAACTATACATGAAACTTGAAATTAATGAATACACTCTTATTCATTTAGATTTCCAAATAATTTGAGAATATCAAATTATCACCCTAAGTATCTCTAGGTAGTCTACACTTTATCAAGACTACTTCGGCACCTGTCACAAAATTTGTGACGGCCAAAACAATCAAGATAAGGGAATATACTAACGAGACGCTAATGAGACACATTTGACATCCTAAATTGTTTGGAAACCTGATTTCAAGAAAATCATTTAGGCAAGCTTACAACATCAATGTAACACATTTTTAATCACATTAAAAATGATCCAAGGCATTGGAATTGAGAAATACACAATTTTTCATTTCAAACAAAACAGCTCTAGCAACTTTCTCAAAACTGCCAAGTTCTGTGTTTTGCTTGAAAAACTCATTGAAACAATTTCAATAAATTCTGAGAACATTACAGAGGTTACAAAATGTTCCCAACATGCTTCATGAATTTTTTCAGGATTTATTTCCAACAAAAAACTCATCCAACCTCAGCAACAAAGCCAATGTAGAATCTGTGTTCCTCAACACAGTTATTCCCAGCAGCACACCATAAATTCTCAAATAAATAGTAAATCACCTTGAAAACATTTTTACATTCTCATAGACATTCATAAACATCTTAGAGACATGTTGGTGAAAGAAAATCCGAAAAAAAAAATTTCTACAATTTATTCTCGAATTTATAAGCATGCCTGTTCAAGGAATGTGCACAAAGACAGCAACCAGAACATTAGGGAATAAATTAGCAAAACCATATCAAATCACATTGATAAATTCCAAGCTTCCACAGAATATGCAACAACATCTTGTGAACATATCTGGGCAAGAAAATTTTGAAAACAATATTTCTACACTGAATTCGAAATTCACACAATCAACATGCATCATCATCACAAGCAATAGGCAACTCCGACCTAGTCATGGTTTCTTCGTTATATACGACACAAGTGGCTCTGATACCACTGTAGGAAAATCCCGGTGTGAGCATCACATGCCCACGGTGCGGAAAACAAAAATTTTTGTTCCGGGACCTTCCCGAAAGCCAGGATCCATGTGTATATATAACAAACTCAAACCGAACGACCAAAGGAGACCGTCTCGAACGGTATCCACGCAGAGATCGGAAAACCTAACCGGGACAAAATCTTTGACCCGGGAATAGCTAGAACAAAGTAAAGACTGCTAGATCTTACCTTTGTTCTGGAGAGCTTGGCAAATGATGATGAAGAAGCTTGAAAGATGAAGATGATCGATGGAGAGCTTGAAAGATGAAAAACTCTTTTCCTTCTTTCTTGCTAAACCCACGAAGAACTCCTTCTTTTATTAGGTTTTAAAACTTGTTTTAAACCCTTTTATATCATCAACGAAAATCCTCATCTTTCCTCTTCATCATTTTGTCTTTTAGTCATTTAATTTCTTAACGACTAAGCAAAATAAAGGAAGCTTCTAAAGCTCCTTTCCTCCATCCACGTACACACCATATATATATATATATATATATGCATATAATTGCTGAAGCGGTCCAGTCGCACTAGGGTCGGTCCTACCGGGTCCCGGTATGGAAAAACCCCCGAAAACCCTTTTTAGCAATATCAATATCGCGATCTCATCGGGACATATCTCGATCTCATCGGGATCTATTTAATCCGATTTCTCTCCATATATTGGATCTCTATCTAAAACTATTTTACAAATTCTCCGAGACACTCTTATGCGTGTGACCCATTAGGTTCCCGGTTATGTTTGCCACTTAGATTAACACTTAATCTGAGCAAGTCATGAGCGGTATCTAGCAACACATCATGACCCCCAATTGACCGGAAAGTAATTGGTTTGACGAATGAAGCTATATTCATCATGGACCATATCACGAACCTTTCCATGAGACAATTACTGCAATTCGTCCTTTCACCATGCTATACCCCACTTGGTTATGAGTATGGGCAATGTGTCAACTCTCACTAGACTGACTATGTCAAATCTAGTCCAAGTGATTTCAGTTCTTGTCCTGGGACTCATTACTTAATACTTAATATGTCAATGAAGACACTCTTCATGACTTATGTACTCTGATCAGAGATTTCCAAGTAATGACCCGACAAGAGGCCATGGGTATCATCTTCGCTATCACGTATGGTGAATCCTTTATTGGCTACTCAATTACCTTTGAATACCTCAAGCTGTACCCAAGCACCACCCTATGAGCGACCTCTGTAAGGTAACAAGGAATGGAGTCAAAGAACAGAATCAGTATCCAAGAAATCCTTGAGTACCTCACGTCTAAGGATACTTGCACCATTGCTATGATGAGATTATCACTGACATTAGAATACGACATCCATGTGATGATCTCATAGCAGGTCATCCAATGTACTTACTACCTCTAGTAAGCATCCACATCTCAACCCTAAATATCTCATATATACAGCTTAGAGATCCACCGCTTGATCAAATCAAGGAGCTTGAGATGTGCTAGTCTATCCTGATTACCGATGTCCAGTCTCAGTAATCCTATGACTAGGGATAATTTAGATAATGACATAATTGCACATGATAAGAATCTCAGTAGTATGATCACATCATAATTTCCTTCATGCTATGTCATATATCATGGACTTCATTAATTTGCTTATTGATCAATATCAGTTCATAAATAATGAACAGCAACGTAATGAAATATGCCTTTCTTTATTTATTCATAAAGACAGTACACAAATTGGTACAAAATGCGCTAAAGGCAATTGCCTTCAGGGCACTACTCTAACAAAATGCCCACAATGATGGCTGATGTACACAGGTTATCTATCATATTTAACATAATAGATGGGAGATCTATCATCTATCTTTGCCTTCTTCATGAAATAACATTGGTTGGAGCATTAAAATGAGGCTAGATGTACTAGATGGTCTAGGTTGATCTTCATTGGGCTTGTGTAAATGGATTTAACATATCCATCTTTTAATGTCCTAAAAATAGGCAAAGTAGTTATGTGGAAAGAATGCCTATGATGGGCATGGAACACCTTCTGATAGTTAGTGATCCATTCTGTTGGCATCAACTTCTCAAGTTCCATCACTAAAAATATGTTTTGGAATCTGAATGATAGTATTATGATCATGAGCTCAGTCTACTACCATATATAGAGCATCAAAAGTAGAATTGGGAAAATTAAGATCTACAATATGGTTCTATAAGCGATAGATCATTTAGTGATGTAAATTATCCATAACAACCATAGGGTCTTGTTATGCTTTTGTGATCTGGATTTGGACTTGAAGTCTTTCAGATATAGTAGGACCGTCTAACCTGATATTGAAATCAATGGCTATAGTAAGAATGACACCTCTATTCTTGAAAGTTGTCAACAAAGTACCAAACAATGCATTTTGGTAAGTTATGTAGACAATGTCAAGAAAAGAGATCCTAGCAGTGGCTGGAATTCTTTTTCTTTCATAGAGAATAAGAACTAGCTCAAACATGTAGATGAGTATGATTATGTTCTCTCCAAACAGAGATAAGTTCCTTTGGAATTTCCAATTTGACATATTGTTTTGCTATTGTAGTTTTTAAATCACAATGCTATAATAACGATTACAGAGATAATCTCTTTTACTTTTATATCATTTGTAGTAAAGATGGTCTGAATACTTCTAGTCTAATAACGATTATAGAAATATACTTTAGGGATGTAATAGGGGTAAAGACGTATCGTGGATATGAAAGTGTTGGATTTGGGGAGCCCAATTTCATGGGAGATCTACATCATGAACCTAGTAAGGAAACATACTCGTGGGCTTTAACACCACATTTTAACTCAAAACTTTAAGACATTACGTTTATGGGTCCTTTCCACTTATATGACCCTCACTAATTTCATCTCTTTCTAATGTAAGATTCCTGCTCACAATTAACATCCCAACAATCTCCCCTTCAAGTGTGAAACTTTCACATTGGGCTTAGACTCCCCCTTGAGTGAAAGCCTTTTTACTTAGTCACTCGAGTATATGACGTCACCATAAGTCTGTCTACTCCACTAGTATGGGCCCACTAGGAGTCTCTTTGCTCTTCTTCGTGGGGAGGCAACCACGGGATCTGACTACTATCTCTATACTCATCCCTTACCAAATCATCAGCTCTGATACCATTTCTTGGATCTGGATTGCTCACTTTTATAGGAGATCTTCATTATAGGCCTAGTGAGGAAATATACTTGTAGGTCTTGACACCACACTTCAACCAAAAACTTTAAGCATTAGATTTATGGGTCCTTTCTACTTTTATGCTCCCCACTAATTTCATCTCTTTCCAATGTGAGATTCCTACTTACACTTAACATCCTAACAGAAAGAGTGTGTTTAACGTTGGAAATGAATAGTACAATAGTGTTGGTAAATGTTAAAGCTTGGTAATTCCAATTTTCTTATAAAATAATAGAACCCATTATTGAATTTAAGTTGCGATGTACAAGATAAGTTACACCAACTTCTACTTTACTCGAAATAGTAAAGAAATCGAATTATGAAACCTGGTCTGCTTATGAGGCATAAGAATGTCAATCAGTCCAAGCCCAGCCTGGCTCAACAGAGTTTGTCTCAATTTGGTACCGCTCTCGCGACATAAAAGTGGAACAAGTGTTAGAAATGCGTTTAGTATGGGGTAAAATCGAAACTTAATAAAGGTCCCCCCAAGAGGTCAGGCCACGGGCAACCCGGCCCAGCCGACCCAACCTTATATTTTTTAAAATTAAAAAACAATGTACGTTTTAACATTTCAATCAACCCATACCAAAATCAGGTTGGATCAGGCCGAACCAAAATTGACATTCCTAATGGGCATAAGCCACCCACGGACATTGGAAGTCAACTTTATTCCCTTTTGTCATCTAAACTTTGCCACTTTCCAGGAACAAAATCTTTTTAATTGGCTTATTTGTCAAAGTTGTGAACATTTTAATGATTGAAAAGGAAAAATGAAACACACCCCAGCAGCTTGTCGCGACCTCAATACAGTGTCAAATTTTCACTTGCCTAATTGAAGCAAACAACTTAAATTGATAGAAGCTTTTGAAAATAGTGAAAAGCCTAGTTTTGATTACCAGCTCGGTTCCCTTTCTCTGTTGACTCTTTTTCCCTTGTCCAAATTAGTTGCGTAAATGCAATTAAGTTGCATAGTTCTCCAATGCAAGTTAGTTCTTGCTACTGTTTAGTATCATCCATGCCTTTTCAATAAGATTCTTTCCTTTCTTTGCTAATCTCTAGTTGGGTATTGAGAATTTCAAATATTTTGTGTCCCAAGACTTTAACTGATTTAGTTTATAACTACTTGAATAGAAAAAATGATAGCTAAAGGTTATCCCTTGAATTAAATTTGTATTTAAGTTTTGCTTCTCTTGTTTTACCAAGTACTTACATTACTAGAATTTGACGTACTTGGAACTTTAAGGGGAACTAATATTATTCCAATTTTTATTAAAATATAGTTCTCTGTGTTTGCATGATTCCCTTTTGTTGATAGAGAGTAATTTTGTTAGAATATATGACCCAGTGGGCCTCAGATCCAAAGATCATTGTACATGGAACAAATGCTCAGTAGAGAAAAGACAAAGCAAAGACAGAGCATAAAGGAATAACGTATGACAATAAAATAGCAACATATACAGCACACTTTTATTTGCATAGCCTTATTTTTTTAGAGTAATAATTCATAATCTGTTATAGAGAGAGATAAACCTAACCATGTATATATAAACTATATACAACATTCAATATATACAAGGGAGAGCAACCAATTTCTCATTCTCTTCTCATTCACTCCATTACTAGAGTTTCTTGCATGGTATCAGATCTTTGTGGCTCTTGATCCTATACCTCCCAAAAATCCAAAATTAACTAAAAATGACTAAAGATCCAGAAGTAACTAGTGAAACAAGTAACAACTAAACCTACTTTGACATCGAAGTCAAATCGTACAACATTTCTCCAGCAGAAAACCCAAGAAGTATCTTGGTCAATACACTACTGGATGGAAATAGCTATTTATCCTAGAGTTGGTCAATGATAATTTCATTGAGCACCAAAAACAAATTAGGATTTGTCACCGGAGAGTTAGAGAAACCCATCTCTGACGAATCAAAGGCAAGGAAATGGGTGATCGTTGATAATATGGTCATTGCCTGGATTTTAACACCCTTACGAAAGAAATCACTGACTCATTCTTGGTGGTGACCACCACGAAGGACTTATGGGATGAGCTTAAGGGATGTTACGAAGAGAGCAGCGAGCCTCACTTATACCAGCTAAGGCAGGAGATACACAATCTCCATCAAGGTAACAATTTCATTACGACTTATTTCAATAGGTTGAAGAAATTATGGAATGACATGGATTATCTAAGACCTATAAAAACTTGCGTGTGTGATGCATTTAAACATAATACTAATGTGGTGAATGACAATAAGTTGACAACTTTTCTACTAGAATAAGAGAGGAATACGTTAATGTAGTTAGTCAAATTATGTTGTTGGATCCATTGCCATATGTCAATAAGGCATATTCTATGATTTTGACCATTGAAAAACAAAGATATGTTTATGTTGATTCCAACGGAAAAGGACAGATGGGTATAGCGTTATTGACTAACAACGGGACTGTTAGAAAACAGAGTTATAGTAGGGACGCATTAAACAAGAAGATAGGTGGAAGAGAGGATGAAAAATACTGTGATTATTTCCATAAAAAGGGACGCTAGAAAGAAACGTGTTTTTAATTGCAAGGTATACCGGAGTTACAAAAAAAGAAAAGGAAATAGAATTTCGCAGCAACAACAGTAGAAGGATCTAGAGGGGAGGTGCAGGGACCGTTGAAAACAGAGGAGAACCCACCGATTGATGTCAAATTTCTTGCAAAACAAGTCCAGGAACTTGTGAAGTTTGTCAAAGGTAAAAGTAGTATGGAAGCCAATCATGGCACATATAACAACTTTTCAAGTATCCCTTATAACTTGCTCATATTTGATAGTAAAGAATATGACAACGTTTCATGGATAGTCGATTTAGGTGCCTCTACCACATGTGCAACCCCAATTCCCTTGAAAATCTATCCTAAAATGATAAAATAAATCTTGTTACGTTACCTGATGGAACTAGTAGATCTATCACACATGTAGGAGATGTCACAGTATCACCACATTTGAACCTAAAAAATGTTTTATGTATACCTACATTGCACAACAATCTTTTATCCATTCATAAATTCGCTACACAAAATAAATTAGTTGCCATATTTATTGCTGATAAAGTGTTTATGTAGGAGCCGACAACTAATTACGTTGTAGCGATATGTGAGGCAGCGGGCAGTATCTACAAGTTGACTCCACGACATTTTCCCCCCTAAAAAACACTCCAAGGACCATCACTCCAATTCTACCTAAATAATGTTATAGCTTACAATGTATCCAATGATTTTGATTTATGGCATTTTAGACTTGGACACGCATCTAGAAACAAGTTATCACATTTACCCATTTTATCCGAGAAAACCCCCACAAATTATTCATGTGAAATTTGCCCATTAGCTAAGCAACAACGAGAATCCTTCCCAGAACACGAAATTACGACGAAAAATCCATTCAAGCTTTTACATTTAGACTTGTGGGGACAATACAAGACCCCAAACATAGATGGGCAATTTTTTTCTCACCATTGTAGGCAAGTGCAACGTGGACTTACTTAACAAGTAGTAAGAACCAAGTTCACGAGTTACTTAATGTTTTTTTACAATGATCCAAAATCAATTTTCATTACTCATCCTAAGTGTCCGTACAGACAATGGTACCGAGTTCATAAATAAGAATTATACCGATTTGTTCTATAATAAAGCCATTTAACACCAATGAACTTGTCCATATACATCGTAACAAAATGGTCTCGTGGAACGTAAACACAAGCATTTGCTTCAAATCACAAGGGCCCTAATGTTTCAAGCCAATTTACCAACAAGCTTTTGGAGGGAAACCATCCTAATGTCCACATTTGTTATAAACTGCCTACAATCAAAAATCAAAGGCTGGAAAACATCATATGAAAAACTATACAACAAACCACTTAATTACGATACGTTAAGGACATTCGTATGTCTATGTTATACAACAAGCACTAAGCCATTCAAAGAAAAATTAGAACCTAGAGCCCATAAGTGCTTGTTTCTAAGATATGTGTCCTGTTGAAAAGCATACAAATTACTTGACCTGCAAACAAACAAGGTACTTGTCTCCAAAGATATGTTTTTTCATGAAGAAATATAACCATACACGTAGAAATTTACTGATGTTTAACTTTGGGCCAAATAATAACTCCCAGCAAGAACCCATTTCTGAAACACAAAACCAAATGACCAATAGAAAAAATACTGACTGCAAGAAAGACCATTAAACTCACCAAACCCATTAATACAAATGGAACAGGACCTGATAAATCTTAACTTACCTGACATAACTTAAGTCCCTAACACCAATTTTCCGCCACTATCACCAACGATAAGAGCAACTCAACATCACCAAATTTAACAACTCACCCAATGAAGAAACCAAGGAACCTGTCCTCGACCAAAATATTTGGAAGATTATGTCACGAATTTTAGTAGTGTGCCCTAGGCTAATGGATAGTTGTGATTCATATATTAACATTATGACTTGTTAATAATATATTATGAGGTATTCCTTTCATATATGCATGTATTTCGTTTATATAATGTGATTTACATTCCATGAAAGGTTTTAGACTTATGTCATCAAGTATATGACTTGATAGTAAAACCATAAGCGTTATAAGACTATTCTAGACTGTCCCTGGTCGATCATTATTGGTGGAACAATAATGAATTAAGGCTAGTATGTGTTCTTGTTGATGATCACGTTTTACTGATCATGGATATGAGATATCAAATCAGAAACATAGATATATGTTAGAGAACATATATTGGACCGACTCTGTAACATCCCGTTACTGTTAGCAAGGGTATTTTGGTAATTCTGGGTTAGACTGATAGGTTTCATTGCATTCACTGACTGAGCATGTTACTGGCCTCTAATTATAGAGGAACTGGTTTCTTGCATATGCATTTATTCATAGGTACATGCATTCATGATTTTCCAGCATTTTAAGTGGAAGTATGAACTAATTGAATTGTGAACTGACTGGACTGACTGGATTGTAATTGACTGAGAAATTAAGAGTAAGTGAGCTCGAATGAAGAATTTAGAATAGTTTAAGAGTGATTGGTAATTGATAGTGGTTTATAGGAAATTTTCTAGAAATTCGGGAGAAAATACCCAGACCGGAAATTTTGGGGTGACAGACTGATTGACTGTATAGTACTGAAAGAATTGTCCAATGGCTAAGGAAATATTAGGGTTATACTGTCAGGAAATTTAAATGTTGAGCCATTGAAATTTAGAGACTGAAATTTGGACTGAGTTGGAGACCTTTGTCTATAAATAGATAGGTTTGAAAGAAATTGGGAAAATTGGTCTAAGGCATTTCGTTTCTTCTTCTTCCCCTCTACGGTGATCTTCGATTTCTCCCAACGGTGAGATCCTTCGATTTTTCCTTGTGGTTTTCTCCTCATTGTGTAAGGCTAACTTGTTTATTGTGATTGATGAAGGATTGAGAAGCTATAGAGTGGATCATCGTTGATTTTGAAAGATTTTAGGGTTTACGGTGATTTGTGGCTTTGATCTGCGATTGGTAAGTTGTTAAGGCTTTATTGTTGTTATTAGTAGTTGTTTCTAGCAGTTATGGCATTTATTGGGATGGATTGAGTAGTTAGAGTGTTAATGGAGGTTTTAAATAGCATTAATGGCGGAAATCGATCGGAGAAGAAGGTGGCGCTGTGATGCATGCGTCGCGACGTCTGGCGTGCCTCGCCATGGCGAATAAATTTAGTGTTAGCCATGACGAGCCTTGACGAACGCCGCGACGACGCGCTGAATCGCATCGCGACTAGCCTTTAACTACGTCGCAACAAGCGGAAGAAGAAGCGCCTTGCCGGCGACGACAATATCTTGCCATGGCTAAGGGCGCAAGGTCGGCGTAGGGCATTCGATTGGATTGATTTTAGATTATTACTAAACTTTTGGTATAGAACTTTGATTGAGGTGATTCCAGATTAGTTACGGACTAGGGAAAGAGGTCTATAATTGAGGATAATTATAGGAATTAGAATTGATTTAAGTGACATTGATTTATAGAGAATAAAGTCGATTATGGTTCATAGTGTGACCTAAATATTGAATTGAGACAATTGGAGTTTTAATTGGGATTCTCAATAGAGGTTTTGACCCAATGGATAGGAAATTGCTTTAGGAAATATGAATTGAAGAAATTGAACCGAATTTTAGGATTGGATCCATTATTGTCTATCAATTGAGCGAAGAGTTAGAATGGGACTTAAGAGTTCAAAATTGGGTTCTAGCACCGGGAAAATCGTGAACATGCGTTGTACATAATTTCACTGAGACATATGCATTACTGAACTATTTAATTGAGCATCTAATAATGGGACCAGTATTTTCTTTGTTATAGAGGCGCCGTTGGATCGTCATTCCACGGACATTCTTTGGAACTTCGAGCGATAGCTTCGAAGTTACAGGTGAGTAACCTAGTTGGTTTCTCAAATTCCTAACTGTTTAATTGCTCAACGTGAATTTACTTGCCAAATGTGAAATCAGATGATTCTTGAAATATACATGATCGGATGGTATGCCTCTCTCAGTATTGGATTTGTGAAATTGCATGATTCTTGAAATGTACGTGATCAAATGACATATTTCTATTATCTTGGATTGGATTCTTGTCTTCGGACTGAATTATCAGATATTATCGAGAATCACAATCTTGGGCTTTTATAGCCATACACCAATTATCGAACATCTTTGCATTGCATGCATAAATGCATGATCGGATAATGGACATGTGACCCAGTGCTATTATCATCTGAAAAAGCCTCGAGCTCGAACATTTGTATTGGCCAAGACCCACGAGCTCGAGGGAGAAATCCACGACGCGTCCCCATCAACACCGATCGAGCACTTGGGCACAATCTTGAATAACCGGAAAGAGTCTCATATGCATTATATACATGGTGATTGAATTGCCAAATTGTGTGACGATTCTTGAATCTGCGTGATGCCATGATTTATCAGAATTGTGATGTGAACTGTTTTATGCTATTGTAAATTATTCTTGACATCAAATCGTTATAGACTCATTGTGAAATTGTTATATAATATTGTTAATCGAATATTACCATGCCGTGCTGTACACAATTTGCGTAATGCATGATTTGAGTAAACCATTGATGATGGTTTCTCACTGAGTTCGCAAATTCACCCAAAATTGCATCTAATTTTTCAGGATCGATAGAGTAGACCCCTAGCTCCGGAGATAACCTTTTCCTATCGTGCGAGCGTGCTGGCAAGAGAAGCGATGGCACACAGGTCGGTCAGCTGGGTTGGATTTTGAGGATGACTTAGGATAGATGCTTGACGCTTCCTTTTGGTTTTGTTCAGGGGACTGATAGACTTGTCTATTCTGTTATTGGATGACTGTATGTGATTGATATTATGATTTTAAAATTTAGTGGTTTATGATATCGTGTTGTGTTATGGTTTTAAATTATTGCGATGCCATGTGGATTATTAAGGGAAATGTTCTGGTGGTGCACCTTTATCGTGGGATACGTATCGGAGCGACCTTCGGGTTTCCCGATGTGTACCCTACGGTGAGGGGGCGCTACATTAAGTGGTATCAGAGCATGGTTTGGCATCTTTGGGGCATAGTGTATTGTTAGGCTTGAATCACTGTAAGAATAACAGAACTGATCGAAATTTCTTGTCTATTTTAGGTCATCCGTTCTTGGAGATCGAGTTGAACAACCAAATGACACGGAATCGGTAGAGCTAGTAGGAGTCTCCGTGCCTCATTCGGAGGAGTTGCCTCCTTGAGTTCTGTGAGGCGGAGCGGAGATATGATCTACTACGTGGCGGGGCGGTTGACTTCTATGGTAGCAACCGATTTGCGGAGGTCGAGGATGGCTAGAGAGGGCGAGAGAGAGTCCTCGATCGGATGGATCGTGACCCGGATGAGCGTTTGATTACAGTTTCTCTTCTACAGATTACGTATATCGATGGTGGAAGATCGCTAGGCGCACTACTAGCCCTAGGCATACTGCGACATGGGATTATTTTCTGAGGGCGTTCAAGGATAATTTCATGCCCAAGATTTATCTGGACATGAAGTTCTGAGGAGTTCTTAGAAGTTGAGGCGAGGCGATTGACCGTGGCCGACTATGAGGTGCGGTTCAACGAGTTAGTAGTATATGCTTCTTCACTGGTGGCTTCTGAGGCTGATAAGTGTCGGCGTTTTGAGGGCGGACTCAATCTGGAGATCCGTGCCCTATTGGCTAGATCTGGTATGGGCAGTTTTATTGAGTTGAGGGCTGCGGCGAGGAGGATAGAGCATTCTTGAGACAAATACAGCGTGGAGAGGCCGGGTCAGAGACCAGGATTAAGAGATCTAGTGACAGTCAGGGTAGTGCTAGCAGAGGGTTTAGCAAGCGACAAAGTAGGCCCTTCAGGTCCGCCGGAGGGGTTAGACAGACTAGTTATGGCGGAGGGGCGATTCGATGATCGTGAGTGGTGGCGGCGGCTGCGAGTTTGAGGCGATCTGCTCCTTTATGTGAGCATTGTGGCAAGAGACACAGTGGAGAGTGTCGATGGCTGTCTGGAGCCTGCTTGAGGTGTGGTTCGATGGACCACCTAGTGAGGAGCTGCCCAGAGACTTTGGGAGCCCAGTCTACTACGACTGGAAGATCAGGCAGCAATACCACTGTCCAGCCGAGCCGTGGAGGTAGATCAGGATGGAGAGGCTGAGGCCGAGGCCGAGGCCGAGGTCGAGCAGAGGGTCCGCAGGAGATCGAGGGTCTCGAGCAGACGGCGAGCCTCGAGCTGTGGTCTATGCCATGACTCGGCGGGGAGGCCCAGATTCCCGGATGTTGTTGGGTATGCTTCTTATTTCTGGTCTTGAAGCATATGCATTGTTGGATCCTGGATCCACTCATTCCTTCATTGCACCGCATTTAGCATGTAGACTGCATAGGGATAGGTAGAGGTTATAGCATGGGTTAGAGGTGAGTACACCTCTAGGTAGTATGACTGTATTGGGAGAGGTCTGTATGGGATGTCAGGTTCAGATCGATCGGCGATTCTGAAAAGCCGATCGATCGTTACGGCTCGAGGAGATTGATGTGATATTGGGGATGGGTGGTTGATCACAAGATAGGGCTATCATGGACTGTTATACCAAGGAGGTTGTATTGGAGTCTCCTGGTCAGCCCAGAGCTATATTTTGAAGAGTTAGTCAGGTAGTGCCAGCGAGGATGATATCCTTCTTGAGTGCCTTGAGATTGATGCAGGGAGGTTGTGAGGCCTATCTGGCTCACGTAGTGGATTCCAGAGTAGAGATGAGATTGCAGGATGTTCCCGTAGTCAGGAAATTTCCAGATGTGTTTCCCGAGGAGTTACCGGGATTGCCGCCAGAGCGAGAGACCGAGTTTGAGATTGATCTTGTTCCCGGTACAACCCCTATATCGATTCCTCCGTATAGGATGGCACCGGTGGAACTGAGAGAGCTTAAGGCTCAGTTGCAGGAGCTACTAGATAAGGGGTTTATTAGATCGAGTGTTTCGCCATGGGGAGCTCTGGTACTGTTTGTGAAGAAGAAGGACGGGACACTGAGACTGTGTATCGATTATAGGCAGTTGAATCGGGTAACAGTAAAGAATAAGTATCCATTGCCTAGGATTGACGATTTATTTGATCAGTTGCAGGGAGCTCAGGTGTTCACCAAGTTGGACCTGAGATCAGGCTATTACCGGTTGAGGATTGCAGAGGCCGATGTACCTAAGAGTGCCTTCAGGAGTAGGTACGGGCATTTCGAGTTCCTAGTGATGCCGTTTGGGTTGACTAATGCCCCGGCAGCCTTCATGGCTTTGATGAATAGAGTATTTCAGCCCTACCTGGATCGATTCGTGATAGTGTTTATTGATGATATTCTGGTCTATTCGAGGAGTAGGCAGGAGCACGCTGAGCACCTGAGGATTGTTCTGCAGGTCATGAGAGAGAGACAGTTGTTCGCCAAATTCACTAAGTGTGAATTTTGGCTTAATGAGATTGTGTTTCTGGGGCACGTGGTGTCCGGTGAGGGTATTCAGGTGGACCCTCACAAGATAGAGGCAGTTATGAGTTGGGAGATTCTGAGGAGTGTGCCAGAGTTGTGGAGTTTCCTAGGATTGGCCGGATATTACCGGAGGTTCGTCGAGGGGTTTTCGTTGATCTCCGCCCCTTTAACGAAGCTATTGAGGAAGAATGTACCGTTTAGATGGTCTGAGGAGTGCCAGAAGAGCTTTGAGGAGCTGAAACATCGGTTGACTACTGCACCGGTGTTGAGCATTCCTTCAATCTTGGAGGCTTTGTGGTTTTCAGTGATGCCTCGCATCGTGGACCGGGATGTGTATTGATGCAGCATGGGAGAGTTATAGCGTATGCCTCGAGACAGTTGAGGTCTCACGAGGTGAATTATCCAGTGCATGACTTAGAGTTAGCCGCAGTGGTTTTGCTCAAGATCTGGAGACATTATCGTATGGGAGACGTTCCATCTTCACCGATCATAAGAGTTTGAGGTATCTGTTGAGTCGAGAGAGCTCAATCGGAGATGAGGAGATGGATAGAGTTCTTGAAGGACTATGACTGCATCGATTGAGTATCATCCAGAAAGGCCAATGTGGTGGCGATGCATTGAGTAGGAGATCGCATGGTAGTGCGGCTCGAGTTCGAGTGTCGAGATTACCAGTGCGATTGATTGAGAGCTCTTAATGTATGAGATGGATATGGGTCGGGATGGAGCTCGATTGCTACTCGAGGCCGAGGCCGATGTTGCATGACAGATCCGGAGAGCTCGGGATCAAGACCAGTGTTAGTGAGGCCGATTGAGAGAGTCCAGCCGATGCGATTCGGAGTTTGAGTTGAGAGATGGGGCGTTATGGATGGGACAGACCGTGTGTGCACGATATAGATGATTTGAGACGGAGATTCTAGAGGAGGCACATGTAGCTGCCTATGCTATGCATCCTGGTACGACCAAGATGTATTGTAGCGCCCCCTCACCGTAGGGTACACATCGAAAAACCCGAAGGTCGCTCCGATACGTATCCCACGATAAAGGTGCACTACCAGAACATTTTCCCAATAATATCCTCATGACATCGCAATAATTAAAACCATAATATCAGAAATCAGTAACTTTTAAAAATCCAAAATAATCTTATCATAGCAGCAATTTCAATACAATATCATCAGCGTAATAGACAAGTCTATCGGTCCCCTAAACAAAACCAAAAGGGAACTGATATAAGCATCTATCCTAAGTCATCCTCAAAATCCAAACCAGCTGACCGACCTGTGTGCCATCGCTTCTCTTGCCAGCACGCTCGCACGACAGGAAAAGACTATCTCCGGAGCTAGGGGTCTACTCTATCAGTCCTAAAAAATAGGTTACAATTTGGGGTGAGTTTGCGAACTTAGTGAGAAACCATCATCGATGGTTCACTCAAATCATGCATTACGCAAATTTCGTACAACACAGCACAGTAATATTCAATTAACAGTATAATATAACAATTTACAGAGTTTATAATAAGGTATGCGATGACGGTGACAATATTACGATAGCATAGAACGATTTACAAGATATCACATCACAATTCTGATAAATCATGGCATCACACGATTCAATAATCATCACACAATTTGGCAATTCAATCAGTCATGTATATAATACATATGAGACTCTTTCCAGTTATTGATGACAGTGCCCAAGTGCTCATCAATGTTCATGGAGGGGCGCGTCAAGATTTCTCCCCTCGGGCTCGAGGCGGTCGATCTGATGTTCGAGCTCGAGGCTCTTTTAAGTGATAATAGCAACTTGGGTCACATTCCATTATCTGATCATGCATTTATGCATGCAATGCGATGTTCGATGATTCAAGATTCATGATTCGATGTATGGCTATAAAAGCCCAAGATTGTATTTCTCAAACATCTGATGAGTTCAGTCGATCTGATAATCCATCGATCTGATGAAAGTGATCATGCAATTTCACGATCTATACTGATGAGGCATACCATCCAATCATGTATATTTCAAGAATCATACTGCTTTCACATTTGGCAAGTAATTCACGTTGAGCATTTAAACGATCGAAATTTGAGAAACCAACTAGGTTACTCACCAGAAACCGAAGCCTTGCTGGAAGTTCCAGCAATGTCCGTGGAATGACGATCCAACGGCGCCTCTATAACAGTAAAATACAGTCCCATTACTAGATGCTCAATTAAATAGTTCAGTAATGCATATGTCTCAGTGAAATTATGTACAACGCATGTTCACGATTTTCCCGGCGCTAAACCCAATTTTGAACTCCTATGTCCCATTCTAACTTTTCGCTCAATTGATAGACAATAATGGATCCAATCCTAAAATTCAGTTCAATTTCCTCAATTCATATTTCCTAAAGCAATTTCCTATCCATTGGGTCAAAACCTCTATTGAGAATCCCAATTAAAACTCCAATTGTCTCAATTCAATATTTAGGTCACACTATGAACCATAATCGACTTTATTCTCTATAAATCAATGTCACTTAAATCAATTCTAATTCCTATAATTGTCCTCAATTGTAGACCTCTTTTCCTAGTCCGTAATCTAATGGAATCACCTCAATCGGAGGTCTACACCATGAATTATGCCCATAATTTGAAATTAATTCAATGGAATGTCCCTTCGCGCCAAGAGGCCCTCGCCACGGCGTGAAATGGTCCGCTCGCCACGGCGTGAAACACGCTCGCCGCGGCGAACAATCCAATTCGGGCGCGCCGCGAGGCGAAGAAGACTCGTCACGGCTTCAATTAAATGACGCTCGCCGCGACGTCCTCTTCTCCCTCGCCGTGGCGAGGCTCACAAGACAGTCGCGGCGTGCGCGAATCCTTCGCCTTTCTCGATCGTTTCAGCTATTTCTCTCTATAAAACCACCATTAACTCTCCCAACTACTCGATAAACCATAATAAATGCCATAAAACCATCAATAATAACATTAAAACCATTAAAACTTACCAATCAAGCTCCAATCCACGATCTTTCAAAAATCATGTAAACCTAAAATCTTTCAAAATCAACGATGATCCACTCTATAGCTTCTCAATCCTTCATCAATCACAATAAACAAGTTAGCCTTACACAATGAGGAGAAAACCACAAGGAAAAATCGAAGGATCTCACCGTTGGGAGAAATCGAAGATCACCGTAGAGGGGAAGAAGAAGAAACAAAATGCCTTAGACCAAATTTCCCCAATTTCTTTCAAACCTATCTATTTATAGACATAGGTCTCCAAATCAGTCCAAATTTTAGTCTCTAAATTTCAATAGCTCAACATTTTAATTTTCTAACAGTATAACCCTAATATTTCCCTTGCCATTGGACCATTCTTTCAGTACTATACAGTCAATCAGTCTGTCACTCCAAAATTTCCGGTCCGGGCATTTTCTCCCGAATATCCCAAAAATTTCCTATAAATCACTATCAATTACCAGTCACTCTTAGGCTATTCTAAATCAGTCATTCGAGTCCATTTACTCCTAATTTCTCAATCAATTACAATCCAATCCTCCAAATACCACAATCCAATCAATTTATACTCACAATTAAATGTCTGAAAATCATGAATGCATGTACCTATGAATAAATGCATATGCAAGAAACCAGTTCCTCTATAATTAGAGGCCAGTAACATGTTCAATCAGTGAATGCAATGAAACCTATCAGTCTAACCCATAATTACCAAAATACCCTTGCTATCAGTAACGGGATGTTACATGTATCGTACTCTGAGACAACATTTCTGGTGGCCTGGTATGAAGAGGCAAGTGGCAGTGTATGTTTCCAAGTGTCTGATTTGTCAGCAGGTTAAGGCAGAGCATCAGGCTCCAGTGGGAAAGTTACATTCGTTGCCCATCCCGGAGTGGAAATGGGAGCGAATTACCATGGATTTTATGACGGGGTTGCCTAGGACACCAAGGTAGCATGATGCTATCTGGGTCATAGTGGACCGATTGACCAAATCGGCTCACTTCTTGCCAGTGAGGGAGAGTAATACTCTCGATCAGTTGGCCCAGAAGTATGTGGCAGAGATTGTACGGTTGCATGGGGTTCCGTTGTCGATAGTCTCGGACAGGGATCCCAAGTTCACCTCGAAGTTCTGGAAGAGCCTACAGACTGCTATGGGTACGAGGTGGAACTTCAAGATCGCATTTCATCCTCGCATGCATTTGACGAGTGAGAGGACGATTAAGACTATCGAGGCATGCTTGGCGTGTGTATTGGAGTTCCGAGGATCATGGGATCAGCATCTGGCTCTGATTGAGTTTGCCTACAACAATCAGTATCAAAGCAGTATTGGGATGGCACCGTATGAGGCCTTGTATGGGAGGTCGTGTCGATCGCCATCAGATTGGGATGAAGAGGGTATGAGATCGATAGAGGTCCCGAATCGATTGTGACACGATGATAAGGTGCAGTTGATCCGGAGTCGCATCAAAGCAAATTTCGGATGCATGTAAGAGCTATGTGGATCAGCATCGTCGAGAGATGAAATATAGTGTAGGTGACAGAGTGTTTCTCCGAGTGTCTCCTTCGAAAGGAGTACTGAGATTTGGCCGTAAGGGCAAGTTGAGCCCTCGGTATATCGGTCCGTATGAGATCCTTGAGAGGATAGGACCGTTGGCTTACAGATTGACATTACCGAGTGAGATGTCCCAGATGCATGATGTATTTCATGTTAGTATGCTCCGGCACTGCCGTTCGACCCGACGATGTGATTCGACTCGAGATTGAGGTAGCCAAAGGATTTGACCTATGTTGAGGAGCCAGACGGATTATAGAATCACAGGTCAAGCAACTGAGGAACAGGGTAATTCCATTGGTGAAAGTCCTTTGGAAGAACCACTCTTCTGAGGAAGCTACATGGGAGACTGAGGAGCATATGAGGAGTCAATATCCTCATCTATTCGATCGGACAGGTATTAAATTTTGAGGACAAAATTTTTATTAGGAGGGATGAATTGTAACATCTCGTTACTGTTAGAAAAGGTATTTTGGTAATTCTGGGTTAGACTGATAGGATTCATTGCATTCACTGACTGAGCATGTTACTGGCCTCTAATTATAGAGGAACTGGTTTCTTGCATATGCATTTATTCATAGGTACATGCTTTCATGATTTTCCAGCATTTTAAGTGGAAGTATGAACTAATTGAATTGTGAACTGATTGGACTGACTGGATTGTAATTGACTGAGAAATTAAGAGTAAGTGAGCTCGAATGACGGATTTAGAATAGTTTAAGAGTGATTGGTAATTGATAGTGGTTTATAGGAAATTTTCTGGAAATTCGGGAGAAAATACCCCGGACCGAAAATTTTGGGGTGATGATCGATTATTCAGATAATCTCGAAAGAATTGTCCAATGGCTAAGGAAATATTAGGGTTATACTGTCAGGAAATTTAAATGTTGAGCCATTAAAATTTAGAGACTGAAATTTGGACTGAGTTGGAGACCTTTGTCTATAAATAGATAGGTTTGAAAGAAATTGGGGAAAATTGGTCTAAGGCATTTCGTTTCTTCTTCTTCCCCTCTACGGTGATCTTCGATTTCTCCCAACGGTGAGATCCTTCGATTTTTCCTTGTGGTTTTCTCCTCATTGTGTAAGGCTAACTTGTTTATTGTGATTGATGAAGGATTGAGAAGCTATAGAGTGGATCATCGTTGATTTTGAAAGATTTTAGGGTTTACGGTGATTTGTGGCTTCGATCTGCGATTGGTAAGTTGTTAAGGCTTTATTGTTGTTATTAGTAGTTGTTTCTAGCAGTTATGGCATTTATTGGGATGGATTGAGTAGTTAGAGTGTTAATGGAGGTTTTAAATAGCATTAATGGCGAAATCGATCGGAGAAGAAGGTGGCGTGATCAAGCGTCGCGACGTCTGGCGTGCTCGCCATGGCGAATAAATTTAGTGTTCACGCGACGAGCGTGTGAGACCATGGGCGAAGCGCTGAATACGCTGTCATGACGAGCCTTTGGCTTACGTCGCGACGAGCGGAAGAAGGCGACGTCAAGGTGAGCGACCCATATGCGCCATGCTAAGGGCGCAAGGTCGCAAGTAGGGCATTTCGATTGAATTGATTTTAGATTATCACAAACTTTTGGTATATAACTTTGATTGAGGTGATTCCAGATTAGTTCGGACTAGGAAAGAGGTCTACAATTGAGGATAATTATAAGAATTATAATTGATTTAAGTGACATTGATTTATAGAGAATAAAGTCGATTATGGTTCATAGTGTGACCTAAATATTGAATTGAGACAATTGGAGTTTTAATTGGGATTTTCAATAGAGGTTTTGACCCAATGGATAGGAAATTGCTTTAGGAAATATGAATTGAGGAAATTGAACCGAATTTTAGGATTGGATCTATTATTGTCTATCAATTGAGCGAAGACTTAGAATGGGACTTAAGAGTTCAAATTTGGGTTCTAGCGCTGGGAAAATCGTGAACATGCGTTGTACATAATTTCACTAAGACATATGCATTACTGAACTATTTAATTGAGCATCTAATAATGGGACTGTATTTTACTGTTATAGAGGCGTCGTTGGATCGTCATTCCATGGACATTGCTGGAACTTCCAGGCAGTAGCTCAGAAGTTACAGGTGAGTAACCTAGTTGGTTTCTCAAATTCCTGACTGTTTAATTGCTCAACGTGAATTTACTTGCCAAATGTGAAACTATATGATTACTGAAATATACATGATCGGATGGTATGCCTCTACTGTATTGGACTGTGAAATTGCATTATTACTGAAATGTACGTGATCAAATGACATATTTCTATCAGATCGATTGGATTATCAGATTTGGATCAATTACTATATATTACTGAGAATCACAATACTGGGCTTTTATAGCCATACACTGAATTACTGAACACTGCATTACATGCATAAATGTATGATCAGATAATGGACATGTGACCCAAGTGCTATTATCATTTGAAAAGAGCCTCGAGCTCGAACACTTTGTCTCGACCGCCACGAGCTCGAGGGAGAAATCCGACGCGTCCCCATCGAACACCGATCGAGCACTTGGGCACAATATCAATAACCGGAAAGAGTCTCATATGCATTATATACATGACCGATTGAATTGCCAAATTGTGTGACGATTCTCGAATCGCGTGATGCCATGATTTATCAAATTGTGATGTGAGCTATTTTATGCTATTGTAAATTATTACCGACATCAGAAACCGTTATAGACTCTTGTGAAATTGTTATATAATATCGTTAATCGAATATTACCGTGCGTCTTTGGGCCGCAATTTCGTAATGCATGATTTGAGTGAACCATCGATGATGGTTTCTCACTGAGTTCGCAAACTCACCCAAAATTGCATCTAATTTTTTAGGATCTATAGAGTAGACCCCTAGCTCCGGAGATAGCCTTTTCCTACCGTGCGAGCGTGCTGGCAGGAGAAGCGATGGCACACCGGTCGGTCAGCTGGGTTGGATTTTGAGGATGACTTAGGATAGATGCTTGTATCAGTTTCCTTTTTGGTTTTGTTCAGGGGACTGATAGACTTGTCTATTCTGTTATTGGATGACTGTATGTGATTGAGATTATGATTTTAAAATTTAGTGGTTTCTGATATCGTGTTGTGTTATGGTTTTAAATTATTGCGATGACATGTGGATTATTAAGGGAAATGTTCTGGTGGTGCACCTTTATCGTGGGATACGTATCGGAGCGACCTTCAGGTTTCCCGATGTGTACCCTACGATGAGGGGGCGCTACAGACTCACATAAAGAATACTACATGGTTTCATGTCATTAGTGATTCTTTATATGGTTTGACTTTAGTCCTTTGACCTGAAGTCATCATGGTTTCCTACATGAGGAATTTAGTGTTTTGATATTAAACTAAGTTATTTTTAACCGAATAACAAGTAGTCTTATGTTGGACACTAAATGAGTCATGCAGAGGGATGTGAAAGACGTAGATGAGATTTGTACCTCTCTTAAATGAGAGAGATATCATTTGGGCCTCTTGACAAGTGTGACTGAAGAAATGCATGGCCGTGCTCAAATGAATTGATGAAGAGTCATCAATGTCATTTGTTATAATTAGTCAACTTGGGGATCAAGAAACTATGATTAATCAAAGGTTGACATATATGACAAAAGGACTGAGCTTATAACCATAGTTACAGGTTAAATCGGATTATCGATCCTCATTTGATTTGGGTAGTCATAATGTCTTGCTAGAGGCCGCTTATGACTTATGGGCCTCAAGTGTGATCGCCCATTGCCAACATCAAACGAGCCATGTGGTCGCACACAAAGAGTGATGTGATCCGGCTTATTCTCTTAGGCCTAATTTATTAGGTATTGAATAAATATATATAGATATATTTATTGGGCTAGATTGGATTAATTTGTCGGGCTTCTATTATATGAGATATAATGGGCCGAAACTTATTAGGGCCTCAATGGGATTAGGGTTTCTCTATAAATAGAGAAACTTAGGTCTCATTAAGGTAGAAGACACAATTGTCACGAAACCCTAGCTATCATCCGAGAGGAAAATCATGCGGCATTCAGGAAGAGTTTCAGGACGTGCTAGCACACCATAGCCGCAGCTCGGATCGTGCATACTCGTGTGGATACCGGTAGAGGGCATTCGCGTTTGCAGTGTCTTGGAATCTGAAAAAGAAGCAACCTATCCACGAAAATAAGGTATTTTCGTACATCCTTGGTATTTTTGAGTATACATCATGTTGTTGTATGGTCTTTTCCGCAGTGTATTGTGAATACTCAGACCGTACGCGATCTAACACGAATATCTTCATTGCCTATACACTGATTGCTACAATGTTGTCAGTCCAGGTCTGTTCCCACAAAAATACACTCCCTGATGTCACTTTCTCTCAATCATTCCTAACCTTTATGGCAAATGTATCAACTTACCATGAACCGTTGTCGTATGAAATTGCCAAAAATGACCTGTTATGGGTGGAATCCATGATTTACAAGTTAGATGCGGTAGAAGAGAATTTAACATGGCCCGTCGTTGATCTTCCTCAAGGAAAGAAGACACTTGAAACTAAATGGATCTATAGGATAAAAAGAAATCCTAATGGGACAACAAACAAAAGAAAAACCCAGCTCGTCACAAAAGGATTTAATTAACGTGTTGGTGTGGATTATTTGGAGGTTTTTTCTCCAATAAGGTGACAATGATTCAGATACTATTAGCTATGGCTTTCGCAAAAACTGGTTAGTTGAACATTACGACATCAACAACACATACCTTCATGGGTCCAGAGAGGAAGATATATACATTAAACCTCCACAGGATATCAAGCACCAGAAGGGAAAGCTTACAAACTCCACAAATCCTTGTACGACCTAAAACAAGCCGGGCATCAATAGAACAAAAACCTAACCACAACGCTCAAGGATATCGATTTCATAATATCTAAATCAGACAATTGTTTGTTTACGAGAGGTAATAATGATTCCTTTATCTCAATGGTAAGTTATGTAGATGATTTGCTATTGGTTAGACCAGATGAACATACCATCAATTTAGTTAAACTATATCTACACGAAAAATTCACAATCAAGGACTTGGGCAGTGCAAAATTTTTCACTAAAGTCAAAATTGCAAGATTTGATGGAGGAATGCTTTTGTCCCAATCAAAGTACATCAGTGCCATCATCCGAGATGCAAGATGTGGTGATTTAAAGACAGCAGTCGTGCTCATTCCACAAGGCACCAAGTTACCAACTCATGATGGAGCTCTATTGCCAAATCTTGAAAAATACAGGAGAATTGTGGGACAACCGTTATAACTGAATTTTACACGACCAGATTTCACTTACACAGTCCAATAAATAAGTCAATTCAACACATCACCAAGACAACCCCATTGCAACGCCATGGAACATATATTACAATATTTGAATGGGTCAGCCAAGAAAAAACTATTTTACCCAGTCTAGAAAAATCCAAAACTTAATGCTTACATAGATTCTGATTGGGTTGGTTATGTGTATTCTCTCTCATACGTAGTGGAAAAAATGTTATTGCAATCCTAAATTTGTTTATTGCGTTTCATAATCATACTCATAGCAAGAACTGATAAATAACAAATACTTGAAATTTATGAGGATTAATCGACAGTAAACTTCGAAAATACGAAGTCTCTATGCACTCTACACCGAGAAATACGTCTCGCTTTTAACACTTGATATGGCTATGGTTAAATTTGAAGAACTCTTTCTTCAATAATAGAGAAAAGAATTTTCTTTTCTTTTCTCTTGTTGATTTCAATGTACAAAAAATGAAAGAGTATCTATATTCACTCTATCTTCTATTCAAGTGTTTTAACATTTTTCATAACTAGAAAAAACCACCCACATCACTTCATCTTGATTTTGTTTAAATGTAAAACCAAAAATAAAAACACCAAGGCCTTTTACCATATGATGCCTTTTGCTTTTTTTAATTATTATTATTTATAACATGAAATAAAATAAAACTATTTTATTTTATTCATTTATTTTGTATAAGAGAATTTCCAATATTAATTATATTTTTGTGCTAGCAAAATATAATGATATACCATAGAGATTATTTAATAAATTATCTCATAATAAATTAAATAATCATAAATAGGAAATATTACATTCGTAAGTGTGTGACCATAAAGGTTCATCACTAAGCCAAGAGTAAGTAATCCAATTAATTATTAATCAAGGTTGGCGTCTAACAACACTCCTCAATGATTAGATAGTATGAAGTAATAACCTTACAAAGACAGAACCTGGTTAAGGATAATGTATTATTACCTTCCATCATTACAAATCCAGATTATACTAAGGTATGGTTTAACTGTCAAACCCTATTGGATTGTTAGAGTAGTGCCCTAAAGGCAATCGCCTTTAGCGCGTTTTGTACAAAATTGTGTACATTCTTTATAAATAAATAAAGAAAGGCATATTTCATTAATTTGATGTTCATTATTTATGAATGGATATTGATCTATAAGCAAATTAATGAAGTCCTTGATATATGACATAGCATGAAGGAAATTATGATGTGATCATACTACTGAGATTCCTATCATGTGCAATTATGTCAAGATCTAAATTATCCCTAGTCATAGGATTATCGAGATCGACATCAGAATCCAAAAGACTAGCACATCTCAAGCTCCTTGATTTGATCAAGCAGTGGATCTCAGAAACTGTAAATGTGAGATATTTAGGGTTGAGATGTGGATGCTTACTAGAGGTAGTAAGTACATTGGATGACCTGCTATGAGATCATCACATGGATGTCCTATTCTAATGTCAGTGATAATCTCATCATAGCAATGGTGCAAGTATCCTTAGACTTGAGGTACTCAAGGATATCTTGGATACTGATTCTGTGCTTTGACTCCATTCCTTGTTGCCTTACAGAGGTCGCTTATAGGGTAGTGCTAGGGTACAGTTTGAGGTATTCGAAGGTAATTGAGTAGCCAATAGAGAATTCACCACTTCTGTGATAGCAGAAGATGATACCCATGGCCTCTTGTCAGGGTCATTACTTGGAAATCTCTGATCAGAGTACAAATATCGTGAAGAATGTCTTCATTGACATATTAAGTAATGAGTCCCAGGACAAGAACTGAAATCACTTAGACTAGATTTGACGTAGTCAGTCTAGTAAGAGTTGACACTTTGCCCATACTCATAACCAAGTGGGGTATAGCATGGTGAAAGGACGAATTTCACGGTAATTGTCTATGGAAAGGTTCGTGATATGGTCCATGATGAATATATGTTTATTCGTCAAACCAATTACTTTCCGGTCAATTGGGGGTCATGATGTGTTGCTAGATACCGCTCATGACTTGCTTAGATTAAGTGTTGATCTAAGTAGCCAACATAACCGGAAACCTAATGGGTCACACGCATAAGAGTGTCTCGGAGAACTCGTAAAATAGTTTTGGACAGAGATCCAATAAATGGAGAGCAATCGGATTAAATGGATCCCGATGAGATCGAGATATGTCCCGATGAGATCGCGACATCGATATTGTCAAAAAGGTTTTCGTGAGTTTTCCCATATCGGGACCTTGAGGCGGTAGGACCGAATTCCTCAAAGTGACTGGACCACTTCAGCATTATTATTATATATATAATTAATTAATTAAAGAATTAATATATATATATATGTGTGTGTGTGTGTGTGTGTGTGTGTGTGTGTGTGTGTATACGTGGAAGGTGGAGGAGGAAGCCTATCCTTTTAACTTTTTTATATATATATATATAGTGATTTACGTGGAAGACTATCCACCTTTAGTTTTTTTTTGTCTTTTAAATGACTAAAAGATAAATAAAAAGAAGGTTTGAGAAAGAGGAGGTCGTGGGTTTATGAAAGAAGAAAAGCTTTGAAGGAAAGAGTTTTCTCCAAGCCATCTTCATCATCGATTCTTCATCTTCTTTCTCAAGTTTTCTCCTTCTTTCCATCGTTTTCCAAGCTCTCCAAGGAAAAAGGTAAGAGCTAGCACTCTTTAATTTGTTCTAGCTATTCCCGGGTCAAAGGGTTTATCCCGGTTAGGTTCTCCGATCTCTGCGTGGATACCGTTAGAGACGGACTCCTTTGGTCATTTTGGTTTGACTTTGTTATATAGTCACATGGATCCTGGCTTTCGGGAAGGTCCCGGAATAAAAATTTTTGTTTTCCGCACCGTGAGCATGTGATTCTCACACCGGGATTTTCCTACAGTGGTATCAGAGCCACTTGTGTCGTATATAACGAAGAAACCATGACTAGGTCGGACTTCCCTATTGCTTGTAACGATGATGCATGTTGATTGAGTGAATTTCGAATTCAGTATAGAAATATAGTTTTTTAAATTTTCTTGCCCAGATATGTTCACAAGATGTTGTTGCATATGTCTGTGGAAGCTCGGGATTTATCAATTTGATTTGATATGGTTTTGCTAATTTATTCCCTAATGTTCTGGTTGCTGTCTTTGTGCACATTCCTTGAACAGGCATGCTTATAAATTCGAGAATAAATTGTAGAAAAAAAAAATTTTGAATTTTCTTTCACCGAAATGTCTCTAAGATGTTTATTAATGTCTATGAGAAAGGAAAAATGTTTTCTAGGTGATTTACTATTTATTTGAGAATTTATTGTGTGATTCTGGGAATAACTGTGTTGAGGAACACAGATTCTACATTGGCTTAGTTGCTGAGGTTGAATGAGTTTTTGTTGGAAATAAATCCTGAAACAATGCATGCTGCATTTTGTGAACATGTTGTATCCTCTGTAATTTTCTCATAATTTATTAAAATTGTTTCAATGAGTTTTTCAAGCAAAAGACAGAACTTCGCAGTTTTGAGAAAGTTGTTGGAACTGTTTTGTTTGGAATGAGAAATTGTGTAGATTTCAGTTCCAATGCCTTGGATGATTTTTAATATGATTAAAAATGTGTTACATTGATGTTGGATGCTTGCCAAACTGATTTTCTTGAAATTGGGTTTCCAAACAATTTTCGGATGCCAAATGTGTCTCATTAGCGTCTCGTTAGTATATTCCCTTATCTTGATTGTTTTGGCCGTCACAAATTTTGTGACCAGTGCCGAAGTAGTCTTGATAAAGTGTAGACTACCTAGAGATACTTAGGGTGATAGTTTGATATTCGCAAAATTATTTGAAAATCTAAATGAATAAGAGTGTATTCATCGATTTCAAGTTTTTCATGTATAGTTTGACTATATATGTAGCACCCCACTCCCGACGAGACCCGAACCCGATATCCATGGTGATATCCGAGCCCGTGACCCGCGAGGGTGGTGTACTAGAACATTCATTACCTTATTAACAAAAATCGTATGACATTTTTTTTCTTTCAAAAACATTAGAGTGCGCATGACATTATCTTTTTCTTTCAAAAACATTAGAGTGCGCAAACAATCACTGACTTGGCCCAATTATAACAAAACATTTTCAAACATTAAACCATTTTACTGATAAAACAATTTCACTCTTTATTAGCACTCATTAGTGCACAGTCACTCTATACAATTACATGTAAACAATTGGGCCTACTAAATACTAAAATAATACACTAATGCGAATCTGATTTACATCGATCCCGACCCGACACTCTGTCTTGCTAGCGATGAGACGACTCCGCGTGTCCAACGGGTACTCTCCATTTCCTGAAAAATAGATGCAATGTTGGGTGAGTTTGCGAACTCAAGGGAGAAACCATCATCGATGGTTCACCCAACTCATGCATATCCACACAATCACACAATATTGTATATATATCATAAACAAGAAATCACAGGCACTCAATTTCACATTTTATAAGGCAATAAGCCTTTCACACAATTCACATTAAATATTTATTTATGCAGTGTGCATGTGACTCTTCCATTTTCTTTCGTTGTTGTGACCGTATACCGAGCTCATATACGCTTGAGCCATTGGCTCAAACATCGGGCTTAAAGCCCCAAAACGTTAGGCATAGCTCGATCATCGAGCCGAGGCTCTAATACGTCAGCACGAGGCCTCGTATGCTGAGCTTAAAGCTCAAATCGGTGGCGACACGGTCACAACCGCCATTATCTCGATCATTTACTATGCATGAATGCACATGTCATTTTCAATATCCAATTATCGCATTTCTATTTCCAATTCCAATTAATTACTATTTCCGATCATTTTCTAATGTTCTCGACTTTCATCCGATTCATTCCATGCATTTACCTTTCGCTTCACTATCACATTTACAATCCAATTTACTAATCTATCACATTTACAATCCAATTTACTAATGCATTCTCACGCACTTATTTTCATTTGCACTTCAATATCATTAATCCAATATTTCAACACCCATGGTCCAAATCAATCAAAACAATCAATTACATATATCCATCCTTGCATCCTCATGGCAATCAATGCATATAATTAATAAACACATAAGGTTGAGAAACCAACTAGGTTACTCACCTATTACTCCGAGCTAATGCTCGGAAGTTTTCCCACGACCGACGACGCCCACTTGGGCCTCTATAAGAAACAGAGAAAGAACGAGTCACTACAGATGCAATTTGTGCACATGTAGGTGAAATATGCATGTTCATGAATTTTCCGCCCTAAATCCAAATTTCCCATAATAAAATCCGCCTAAAAATTAGAAACCTATTGGCCGACGGCATGCAATTCGGACCTCTATAGGTCCCCAATTAAACAAAATAAGTGATTAAAGGCTCCGTTACTCGGGCCACGCCAATTTCCGTCCAAAATTCCCAATTTCTCACAAAATGAAATTAAATATTCTGCTAATCCGATGCCTCAAGAATCAGGTCAATCGGATGTCTGACGGAAAAGAAATTGACAAAATGAAATCACAAATGACCAAATAATAAGAACATCATAATAATAAAATAAAATAAAATAAAATAAAAGGTTCAGCCTCGCTGGGCGCGCCTACCAGCGGGCTGACCAAAATGGCTTCATCGCTAGGGCGACGCGGCCTTATACGCCCCGTCACTAGGGCGACGCGTCGCCCTAGTGACCGGGCCTTAATTCCATTACCCTCTTTTTTTTTCCATATTACCATCCGAATTTCCAACAACAATAATTCTTAGCACACAAATCAGAAAAATACAAACCATAGCTTGTTGGAAAGATGAAAAGCTCTACCATTCTCATGAAGACCATAAAAATCAATTTCACCCCTAAGGGTGTCAAAAATCCCTTCAAAGCTACTGCCTACTCAAATCCCATTAAAACAGAACAGTACATTGAAATTTCCATAACTCTCTGATTCTTCAGCCAAAACTTACCACATAAATAAGCTCAATAAGTTCACAATGTCATCTACAACTTTCATGAACAACCCAAAATCAAATTCCATTGCTAAACAAGTCAATTAATTCAGTCAATGTTGCTGTCCCTGAAATCATTCAATTTGAGCAGTAAACTTATAACAAGCATAACTCCCTGTACACAAGTCAGAAAAATCTGAAATTTATATCCCTGAAAAGCTAAATCCTCAAACTTTAATTTTCATGAAGAACTCAATTTCCAATTTAAATTCTAACCATTTCAAAACTGTCATGCAAGTTACTGCCATGATCAGCAATTCCTAACCTAATGCAGGATCAGTTTTTGTAAAATCATAACTCCCAACTCTGACCTCTAAAAATTATATTCCATATCTCATTTTCAAGATAATTTCTTCCTCATCAACTTTGTAGAAGATCACTCACACCAATTCAGTCCACAAAAATTGCTAAAATTGCTCCCAAGCAGAAAGTTCACAAAATAAACACTTTGACTAGGTTTCTCCAAAAAGCATAAAACCAATCAATAGTAATCAGTTCATATCTCCCAATATACAACTCGAAAATTAGCAAGATCAGTGACAATGGAAAGCTAACTCAATATGCATCAACTTCCATGAAGACCATTCTCACTAATTCCATCTCAATTAATTTAGAAAAATCAGCAAAGCTCATAGGGTATGGTTTCGGTTACTGTTCATAGGCAATAAAACAGTAACTTTCCATGCCAAATTTCAACCTATTAGAGTTACAATTTGACAACACCTATTTCACACAAAAATGTAGCTAACATCCCAAAGTTTAAGAGACCACAAACCTCACCTCATTTGCATTTCTATACAATGAGTTATGAATAAAACAGTACAATCAATCAAAAACCCTAATTTTCCAGATTTGGTCCAACCTTTGTTTCTCTCATTTCCATTGCCTTTAACACATCATCAAGCATCCAAATAACACAAATCAGTTCTTATACCATTCATACACATTCATACATGTCCTAGGGCTAATACCTAAAAATTGGCAGCACTTAATTTCTCAATTCTAATTAACATGAATCATCAAAATTCAATCACAAATCAAGTTAAAACCATGTCTTCATACTACCTTATCCATTCCTACTTCAAACTAACCTTATACCCATTAAGTCAAGCAATAATTATCATCATAATAAATGCACTAAAAGTCCCATTGAATGTTTCTATCTACCATGATTCATAAAGTCATACTTAAGCATCATTGAAAACACCATTCAAAGCTTAATTTAAACACTTACCTATTAGCTTTTCCAACCTTCTCTTCTCTTCAATTCTTTCCTAACAATTGCTAACCCTTTTCTAACCTCATGCAAGTGAAAGCCTCCATGACAAATAAGGAACTTGGTGTCTAGAAGAAGAAGGCTTGAAGTTTGGAGGAAGATTTGATGAAGAAGATGAAAATCGATGGAGATGTAAAGAAGTAGGATTTTCGTGGATGAAGACTAAAAGCATTTAAAACCATTAGCTCCTTCTCTTCCTTAAGGCATCACCGAGAGAGTATTAAATGAAGGAGAATGGGTGGCAAAATATGGTTGGTCCAAGTTTTCAAAGAAAAGTCAATATATTATTTTTTATAATTCAGATCAAAATTTACCCCAATCAACTCCAATGACCCTAATTTCAATCCCAAAATAACGTATCCAATATTATAGTGCCATTGATAAAATTTTCGATACCGAAAATCAACCGGTTCGCCACTCATGATTTATCCGTCCAAAATTTCCGGAATTTCTCCCTAATCATTTTTTGAAAATTACCTAAATTGCCCAAAATTGTAAAACATAAGATAGTCCACTCCAAATAATTTTTCAAACACGAAAACCACACTTTCTACAACAAAACACTTTTAGGCCATTTACCTACGATTTTGCCGATCCGGAATCTTCTCCGATAATTCCAGAAAAATTTTCATAAACCGTAAAATGTAAAACACTCTATGGCACACTCCAAATATTTTTTCAAATCTCATTATCATACCAATTTCACAAAGATCACAATTAGACACTTAGGTCGGAAATGTCATGAATGCATGTATGACTATATGCCTGTGCAAAACTCACCATTTATAGAGGCTGCATGACATATGTTCATGCCGAGATATAATTTAATACTCCTAACCCGTCCCAATTTACTAAAATACCCTTCCCATCGGAGATGGGATGTTACAATTCTCCCCTCCTAATAAAAATTTCGTCCTCGAAATTTCATATATGATTTATCAGGAAGGCAGGGGAGTCTTTTTGATTAATACTCTCTGTTTTCCACTGATTTCACTACACGACCAAATTCTGTCCATGAACGGAAATCAAAACCATCAATGACTCTTTTCCTTTCTCAACTTTCAACTTGCCATGATTACGCACAATTCGTGATCCTAACAATATTTCCAATTCCATCTATGAAACACTTTGTGAATCCGAATCATCTTTTAAGTTTTAGCCTAACTTGTCAATCCATAATTCTATTCACACCACAATCGTATGGAGGCCATTCCTCACGAATTCAATTTTTCTTCACTACACCTTTATTCCCATCTAAGTACTTTTTGGCCGAGGCCATACCCTTCAAAATATTTCATTTATCGCTTATCAGATTCCGTTATTATCAAAACACAAATCTCATGAGATTTATAACCTCGGTGTGAATCAATTCAACTCAATGTTACCATCTTAAATTGCTTAACGCCCTGATCACATAATAAAGACCCCTTATACACTTTTCGAATGGTGACACCAATATAATGATTGTCATACCACAATCACTTTGCACTATATATCAATCTCATATCCCAATGAAATCCAAAACACCGTTGGTTAATCACACATGTCATCGCTCACTTTGATGACTTTACCATCAATTGCTTTTCCACAATACTTTTACTCTAACATAACGCTCGATTATTTCTTATGCTTTCTCGAACCATTTACTTCGATCATTTGATTTCCCATTCTAACCTTTCAATTACTCTTTCAATACGCTCTTGCTAAAACATAAAGCTTCGATCATTCCTTACGCTTTCACTAATAGCCCCGTAATGAGTATCCTCCATATTTCTTAATTTGAACCATACCTATCTTTTTCCTAAACAATTGAGTTATCTACGCTTCTTTGATACGGTTTACAATTTCTACTTCCTCACTTCGGTTTTGCCAATCCGCTTTGATGCACACCACCTTTGAAATTCCATAGCTAATAATACTTTCTTTTGCCCCTTTTTTTCCAATTCACTATTAATACTAATAATACACCAGATTTGATCACTTTATTGCCCAACTTTTGATTTTTCTGCAATTGCATTTTTTGTTCAATTCCTTGAATTGCACCATTAGCTTAGTTTGGAGTAATCACCATCAATCCTTTTCAAATCATTCAATCAGCACGACATAACTCAATAGTTATCGATTTGCATATTCATAGACATCTCCAAACTATTTCTGTATTTATTTATGTCTCCAAGCTTTTAGGCCACACTCAATATGACAAATTTCAAATTATCAATCATAATACCGCCCATGGAATCATATTTGTCCCAAGGTGCATAAAATCACTTTATCCAATTTCCATAGATCACATTAGAACCTTTACTGGAACACTTCAATATAGATAGTAAATTCTTCAAATGTCTCCTTTATGATCATTAGTCATAACATTCACATGTTTTCCTCAATTATTCTTGTCGATTTGCTAAAATCAGAAAATCTTTGACAATTTATAAACGCATCCAGCATTCCATTAGTTCTCATTAATTTCAAATTCCGCCTACACATATCTTTTGAACTTTCACATTTTATCAATACCTATATCTTAATTAATTCTCCCAATATCCCATGTTCGCATCCTAATTCATCCCTTATTTCACTCTTATGAAACTTGCATGATAACCAATCTCCTCACCTATACCAATGTATCTATTTCTTATGCTTATATCCATTATCCACTGCAACACAATTAAGACATGTTCTTTTCCGCATCCATAGTTGATTCATGTAACTTTTAATTATCGAACGCTCCAATGAGGAACAATTTTCGATAATCTGTCTCATCATAACATATTCTCGCACATGTTCCTTACCGTCATTTCTCCACGATAACTTAATTTATTCACGATAGATCACTCATTGACTTGAATAAACAATCGTTATATCGATCTCGTGCTTTCAAAACATAATTACACAAAATATACACTAATTTTTTTTTAATCCCTCAAATTCACAAATAAATATTTCCTTAATATGCGACCTCTCTTACATAATCAGAATCATCTCATTAACATAATGTACACTCTTTTAGTAACTTAGTTTAGCTCTTACGCTAGAGTCTCTGCCAGATGTAATACAAATCAGTTACTCTTGATACATCACGAAGATAAATCTCTGAAGAGCACTAAAACAATTTCTTTTCCTCTACTATCTCGCCATACATCACCATAATCATCACATCCTATCTGACAATATATCTCCATAGTCCCATCAATTTGCCCATTAATAGATCATACTACTAAGAATATCTTAATTGCATTTAATTCTCGATAACCATTTTCTTTTTGATACCAATTCTCGATCATGGGGACCTTACTTTATTCATGTCCCTTATTTTATTCTCTCAAGCTCATTACCAATGCTAACATCTTTAACTGTATCACTTCTTTCACAATGGATCATTCTGAGCATTCTCATGTTTTACTCTCACTCAGTTTGAACTTGAGCTACCGACATTATAATCGGAGCTTATGTAATAGGCCACCGATTTCTTCCTATATCATAATCACGCAAATTATTCATTTATGCTTAATCATTTCACCCGTGATTGTAATCCCACTATCGATATACACTTACAAAGGACAATATAACCTTCCTGCTTACACCCGTCCTCGCCGTGAGGATCATATACAATCTCTATTCCTAGTATAAGCACTTTCGTTTCTTATTCTAACTCATAAAGAATTATTATTATTTTACAAGAATTCGGCTAGAATTATCCATTAACTCAAAGAATTGCAACTTAACATTTTCACTTCCCATAGGGCTCCCATAAGCAGGTGTGCATTTACTTAGGCAGATCAATTAAACCCGAACAACTTTTTCATCTATCAATTTCATTATCTTACATTTCAATCTTTTCATTATGGCATTCTACCCATATATTTTCACACTCAAATCAATATCACAGATATGAAATCATTCTTGATTTCGCCCGTAATATATTTTGACTCCAAATCACCAATCCTTATATATAACTCTCATCACGGTAATCAATCCCAATTGTGACCTCGCTATATCATAGAACACTTTATTTTCATTCACCTAATACACTGGAAATCTTCCCATTATCACAACTATATTTTTTTTTCTATTCATTCCCAACTATAATCTTTATTCAAATTCACATTCAAGGGTATACCCAATCTAACTCCAATATTGTGCTTCATAATATACCCGTCAATACCAGCACGAAATATTCGTCTGTCTGGTCGAACCATACATTTTTTCCTATTTTGCGATATCCATTACTTCCTTTTATCCCATTCTAACACATTATCCTTTTTATCACCTTTTTCTAACCGCTTAAACAACGGAGACATATTTATGCATACGACTCATACGACTCATATACTACACTGGGGATCAGTTGTCACTGTCTGCCGTGACACAACTTAAATGCGCATAACTAGACACACCCATTTTTTTTTCAGAAAGCCCATGTAAGATTGTACTTCTGGGCTCTGATACCACAAATGTAGCACTTACTCCCGACGAGACCCGAACCCGATATCCATGGTGATATCCGAGCCCGTGACCATGAGGGGTGGTGTACTAGAACATTCATTACCTTATTAACAAAAATCGTATGACATTTTTTTTTCTTTCAAAAACATTAGAGTGCGCATGACATTATCTTTTTCTTTCAAAAACATTAGAGTGCGTAAACAATCACCGACTTGGCCCAATTATAACAAAACATTTTCAAACATTAAACCATTTTACCGATAAAACAATTTCACTCTTTATTAGCACTCATTAGGTACAAATACTCTATACAATTACATGTAAACAATTGGGCCTACTAAATACCAAAATAATACACTAATGCAGATACTGACGACAATCGATCCCGACCCGATACTGCTCTTGCTAGCAGAGACGACTCCGCGTGTCCAACGGGTACTCTCTATTCTGAAAAATAGATGCAATGTTGGGTGAGTTTATGAACTCATGAGAAACCATCATCGATGGTTCACCTAACTCATGCATATCCACACAATCACACAATATTGTATATATATCATAAACAAGAAATCACAGCACTCAATTTCACATTTTATAAGGCAATAAGCCTTTCACACAATTCACATTAAATATTCATTTATGCAAAGGTGCATGTGACTCTTCCATTTTCTTTCGTTGTTGTGACCGTGCTACCGAGCTCATATACGCTGAGCCATTGGCTCAAACATTGGGCTTAAAGCCTCAAACGTTGGGCATAGCTCGATCATCGAGCCGAGGCTCGAATACGTTAGCACGAGGCCTCGTGCGTTGAGCTTAAAGCTCAAATCGGTGGCGACACGGTCACAATCGCCATTATCTGATCATTTACTATGCATGAATGCACATGTCATTTTCAATATCCAATTATCGCATTTCTATTTCCAATTCCAATTAATTACTATTTTCGATCATTTTCCAATGTTCTCGACTTTCATCCCAGATTCATTCCCATGCATTTACCTTTCGCTTCACTATCACATTTACAATCCAATTTACTAATCTATCACATTTACAATCCAATTTACTAATGCATTCTCACGCACTTATTTTCATTTGCACTTCAATATCATAATCCAATATTTCAACACCCATGGTCCAAATCAATCAAAACAATCAATTACATATATCCATCCTCGCATCCTCATGGCAATCAATGCATATAATTAATAAACACATAAGGTTGAGAAACCAACTAGGTTACTCACCTATTACTTCGAGCTAATGCCGAGAAGTTTTCGCCCGTCGATCGACGACGCCCACTGGGCCTCTATAAGAAACAGAGAAAGAACGAGTCACTACAGATGCAATTTGTGCACATGTAGGTGAAATATGCATGTTCATGAATTTTCCGCCCTAAATCCAAATTTCCCATAATAAAATTCGCCTAAAATTTGAAACCTATTGGCGGACGGCATGCAATTCGGACCTCTATAGGTCTCCAATTAAACAAAATAAGGATTAAAGGCTCCGTTACTCGGGGCCACGCCAATTTCCGTCCAAAATTCCCAATTTCTCACAAAATGAAATTAAATATTCTGCTAATCCGATGCCTCAAGAATCAGGTCAATCGGATGTCGGACGGAAAAGAAATTGACAAAATGAAATCACAAATGACCAAATAATAAGAACATCATAATAATAAAATAAAAATAAAAATAAAAATAAAAAGGTTCAGCCTCGCCCCAGCGGGGCTGACCAAAATGGCTTCGTCGCTAGGGCGACGTGGCCTTATACGCCCCGTCACTAGGGCGACGCCTCGCCCTAGTGACCGGGCCTTAATTCCATTACCCTCTTTTTTTTCCATATTATCATCCGAATTTCTAACAACAATAATTCTTAGCACACAAATCAGAAAAATACAAACCATAGCTTGTTGGAAAGATGAAAAGCTCTACCATTCTCATGAAGACCATAAAAATCAATTTCACCCCTAAGGGTGTCAAAAATCCCTTCAAAGCTACTGCCTACTCAAATCCCATTAAAACAGAACAGTACATTAAAATTTCCATAACTCTCTGATTCTTCAGCCAAAACTTACCACATAAATAAGCTCAATAAGTTCACAATGTCATCTACAACTTTCATGAACAACCCAAAATCAAATTCCATTGCTAAACAAGTCAATTAATTCAGTCAATGTTGCTGTCCCTGAAATCATTCAATTTGAGCAGTAAACTTATAACAAGCATAACTCCCTGTACACAAGTCAGAAAAATCTGAACTTTATATCCCTGAAAAGCTAAATCCTCAAACTTTAATTTTCATGAAGAACTCAATTTCCAATTTAATTTCTAACCATTTCAAAACTGTCATGCAAGTTACTGCCATGATCAGCAATTCCTAACCTAATGCAGGATCAGTTTTTGCAAAATCATAACTCCCAACTTTGACCTCTAAAAATTATATTCCATATCTCATTTTCAAGATAATTTCTTCCTCATCAACTTTGCAGAAGATCACTCACACCAATTCAGTCCACAAAAATTGCTAAAATTGCTCCCAAGCAGAAAGCTCACAAAATAAACACTTTGACTAGGTTTCTCCAAAAAGCATAAAACCAATCAATAGTAATCAGTTCATATCTCCCAATATACAACTCGAAAATTAGCAAGATCAGTGAAAATGGAAAGCTAACTCAATATGCATCAACTTCCATGAAGACCATTCTCACTAATTCCATCTCAATTAATTTAGAAAAATCAGCAAAGCTCATAGGGTATGGTTTCAGTTACTGTTCATAGGCAATAAAACAGTAACTTTCCATGCCAAATTTCAACCTATTAGAGTTACAATTTGACAACACCTATTTCACACAAAAATGTAGCTAACATCCCAAAGTTTAAAAGACCACAAACCTCACCTAATTTGCATTTCTATACAATGAGTTATGAATAAAACAGTACAATCAATCAAAAACCCTAATTTTCCAGATTTGGTCCAACCTTTGTTTCTCTCATTTCCATTGCCTTTAACACATCATCAAGCATCCAAATAACACAAATCAGTTCTTATACCATTCATACACATTCATACATGTCCTAGGGCTAATACCTAAAAATTGGCAGCACTTAATTTCTCAATTCTAATTAACATGAATCATCAAAATTCAATCACAAATCAAGTTAAAACCATGTCTTCATACTACCTTATCCATTCCTACTTCAAACTAACCTTATACCCATTAAGTCAAGCAATAATTATCATCATAATAAATGCACTAAAAGTCCCATTGAATGTTTCTATCTACCATGATTCATAAAGTCATACTTAAGCATCATTGAAAACACCATTCAAAGCTTAATTTAAACACTTACCTATTAGCTTTTCCAACCTTCTCTTCTCTTCAATTCTTTCCTAACAATTGCTAACCCCTTTTTCTAACCTCATGCAAGTGAAAGCCCTCCATGACAAATAAGGAACTTGGTGTCTAGAAGAAGAAGGCTTGAAGTTTGGAGGAAGATTTGATGAAGAAGATGAAAATCGATGGAGATGTAAAGAAGTAGGATTTTCGTGGATGAAGACTAAAAGCATTTAAAACCATTAGCTCCTTCTCTTCCTTAAGGCATCACCGAGAGAGTATTAAATGAAGGAGAATGGGTGGCAAAATATGGTTGGTCCAAGTTTTCAAAGAAAAGTCAATATATTATTTTTTATAATTCAGATCAAAATTTACCCCAATCAACTCCAATGACCCTAATTTCAATCCCAAAATAACGATCCAATATTATAGTGCCATTGATAAAAATTTTCGATACTAAAATCAACCGGTTCGCCATCATGGCGATTTATCCGTCCAAAATTTCCGAAATTTCTCCCAAATCATTTTTTGAAAATTACCTAAATTGCCCAAAATTGTAAAACATAAGATAGTCCACTCCAAATAATTTTTCAAACACGAAAACCACACTTTCTACAACAAAAACACTTTTAGGCCATTTACCGGCGATTTTGCCGATCCGGGAATCTTCTCCGGATAATTCCAGAAAATTTTCCATAAATCCGTAAAAATGTAAAACACTCTATGGCACACTCCAAATATTTTTTTCAAATCCCATTATCATACCAATTTCACAAAAGATCACAATTAGACACTTAGGCCGGGAAATGTCATGAATGCATGTATGACTATATGCCTGTGCAAAACTCACCATTTATAGAGGCTGCATGACATATGTTCATGCCGAGATATAATTTAATACTCCTAACCCGTCCCAATTTACTAAAATACCCTTCCCATCGGAGATGGGATGTTACAATATATGGTAAGTAACAATGAAAGTGTTTCATTGGTACATCAAGGTAAAGTGTATTAGACTTGGTGTTGTGAATTTGAACTGCACGGATTGAGAAATTAGCCGATTAGATAGCAATTCTACACGGATAAGTCGACTTACACATGCATAAGTCGACTTGTCCGTGCACTGTAGACGCATAAGTCGACTTGCACAATGTTACCAGTCGACTTGTTCGTGCACAGTTGCATAAGTCGACTTACACAGAGGCATAAGTCGACTTATACATACACAAGTCGACTTACAACATGCATAGGTGGGATGATGGATGATTTTAGGTATAGATTCAATGTGATTGATGAATTGCCCTAAATCATTCCATATAGTCATGGTGACTACAATCCTACTGCTTGGAGGAGAAGAAGATGAGACCTGAATACCCTCACACATCATATGAAAACTAACGCCTTCCATTAATATGGGGAGAACCAGAGTTCTTATAGAGTTGGATTGTTGGGTAAACCCAATCTCACTCTATACGGACATGTTCGAACCATGAAAATAAGATTTTCGAATTAATGGGTCAGTTTTCACTAGAAGCGTTGATTTGTTGAGTAAACTCAAGGTCAACGTGGACAGAGGCGAAATTGGGTAGTGTACATCAGATGTACGCGCATCAAGAGTTGATAACCCAATGGGTGTGCATACATCACCAGTTGATAGCACTAGTCGATAGTTGCATCTAAAATGCAATTGGTATGACTGATACCTACCGATTGACCTAAGGTGGCTTGTTGGGTAAACCCAAGGTCATTTTAGTAATATCGGATATCTAAAATGCAATTGGTATGACTGATACCTACCGATGGACCTAAGGTGGCTTGTTGGGTAAACCCAAGGTCATTTTTAGGAATGTCGGATATCGACCCACTAGAACATTTTGTCATAATGCTTCTTGGATTCGTACTGAGGGTTATGGATTCTTTGAAACTAGTGGGAGCCATATGCATGTCATGCAAGTCCTTATGATCATGCATGTAATTCTATCCTAACATTCTTTCTCTCTTTTCCCTTTAGGTTATTGAAGATGACTTCCAATGTGAACTTGCGCTCGCTTATGGACTCCAACAAATTAACTGGACCAAATTTTCTAATTGGCTGAGAAATCTGAGAATTGTTCTCAGATCTGAGGAACTGGGATATGTCCTTGATGTTCCACTTCCTGATCCACCTGCTGTTGATGCTTCCGATGAGGATCGAAAGTTTATCGAAGCATCTCAAAGACAAAGACATAGCAACCTCGTATTATGCTTGCCTCGATGTCACTAGAGCTGCGAAGCGGCGTGAGTCTATGGATGCTCATACCATAGTGTTTCATCTTGGGAGTTGTTTGATGAGCAAGCTCGGTCGAAAGGTTCGAGACCTCGAGGTTACTCTTCACTACTAAGATGACTCGAGTTCATCTGCGCGGTATGCATCAAGATGAATGGGTATATTGAGAGGTTGGTTGTCTTAGGTTTTGTCATGGATTATGAATTAAGTATTGACTTAATTCTAGTTGGATTGTCTGATAGTTATTCACAGTTTGTGTTAAACTATCGGATGAATCAAATATCCACGACAATCCACGAGTTGATCAATCTGCTTTCGAGCAGAAAGCAAGCTATCAAGAAGGATAGCAAGCAAGTGCTTATGGTGGACTCTTCTTCTAGTTCCAAGAAAAAGAAACTGAAGAAGAAGAGGTCTAAGAAACCGAAAGGAAGTATAGCCAAGAAGAAAACCAAAGAGATCGCACTAAAAGGAACTTGTTTCCATTGTGGCAAGACCGCCACCTAAGAGGAACAGAAAGTCTATCTGGAAGAATTGAAGCGTAAGAAGGCATCGATGCCTCGACTTCTTCGGTATGTTTGTCATCGAGGTTAATACTGCTTCGATCATAACATATTGGTATTAGATACCGTTCGGCTCACATATGCAATGATATGCAGGGGCCTCGTGATGAGATAGCTCATGAAGGAGAACTAGACTGCGTGTGGGAAATGGAGCAAGAGTTCTTTGCATTAACCGTAGGCACTTACTTTTTGTCACTCCCCACTGGGCTTGTAATTAAATTGGATGAATGTTATTTTGTACCGGTTTTAACAAAGAACATATTGTCTGTTTCTTGTTTAAATAGAGCTGGTTTCCATATGACTTTTAGTAGCAATGGTTGTTCTATTAGTTTGAATGGAATGCTTTATGGTACTGGTACATTATGAAATGGAATTTACATATTAGATATGTCACATCCAATTATGAATGTCAATAACACGAAAAGACATAAACGAGATAATTTAAAATCAACTTACTTATGTCATTGTCGCTTGGCCATATAAATGAGAGACGACAGCTAAGCTCCATAAGAGTGGAAGTTTAGGTCATTTGATTATGAATCATATGACACATGTGAATCTTGTTTATTAGGCAAGATGACTAAATTAACCTTTAAGGGAAAGGGTGAACGAACGACTGGAGTTTTAGACCTAATACATTCAGATGTATGTGGTCCGATGTCCATCCATGCCAGAAGTGGTTGTCTTTACTTCATTACCTTTATCGATGATTATTCTCGATATGGGTACCAGATTCGTGAGATACAAATCAAGCATTTGAAAAGTTCAAACAATTCAGAAATGAAGTAGAAAACCAACTTGAGAAAAGTATCAAGACATTACGATCAGATCGTGGTGGAGAATACTTAGACCAAGAGTTTTTGGATTATCTTAGAGATAATGAGATTTTATCTCAATGGACTCCTCCTTACATACCACAGCATAATGGTGTGGCAGAAAGGAGAAATCAAACCTTGTTAGACATGGTACGATCAATGATGGGCTTTGCAAAGTTGCCAAAATCCTTTTGGGGATATGCAATCGAGATAACTGTTTACTTGCTAAACAGAGTTCCATCAAAGACAGTTGATGTTACTCCATATGAGATGTGGACTAACAAAAGACCCTATCTTACTCATTTGAAAGTTTGGGGTTGTCCTGCTTATATGAAGCGGACACAGTCAGATAAACTTGATGCAAAATCTGACAAGTGTTTGTTCGTAGGATATCCTAAAGAAACAATGGGATATCGCCTACTCACGAGGAACAAAAGGTGTTTGTTTCAAAGCATGCTGTCTTTTAGAGAAAGAGTTTCTTTACAAGAAGACAAGGGGAGCAAAATAGAACTTGAAGAAGTTCAAGATGCTCGAATGACGCAGATCAATCGCTCAACTTGAAACTGTGACTCATACAGATGAAGTAACAGTTCAACCTTCTACAACACACGAAGTTCATAGGTCACGTAGGATACGCTCTGTTCCCGAGAGATATGGATTTCTCGTGAATGAACAGAATAACGTATTGCTCATAGAAGATGATGAGCCTACCACCTATGAAGAGGTTCTGAAGAGTTCAGAGTCTGAGAAATGGCTTCAAGCCATGAAGTCAGAAATGGATTCCATGTATGAAAACCAAGTATGGACTTTGGTTGAGGCACCCGAAGGAATAAAACCCATAGGGTGTAAATGGATTTTCAAAAAGAAAACCGACATGGATGGTAATGTAATTACCTATAAAGCAAGGCTTGTGGCTAAAGGTTTTCGTCAAAGACAAGGAGTTGACTACGACGAGACCTTCAGCCCAGTAGCAATGCTTAAATCCATTAGGATACTCCTAGCCATTGCCACTCATTATGATTATGAGATATGGCAAATGGATGTGAGGACAGCTTTCCTAAATTGAAATCTAACTGAGGATGTGTATATGACACAACCTGAGGGCTTCATCTCCTATGATGGCGAAAAGGTATGCAAGCTTCAAAAATCCATCTATGGATTGAAGCAAGCATCCAGGAGTTGGAATATCCGTTTTAATGGGACTGCAATCGTATTCCTTGTGCTATATGTAGATGACATATTATTACTGGGAAACGATGTCTCGATGCTACAATCAGTGAAGATTTAGTTGTCCAAACAATTTGCCATGAAAGACCTTGGTGAAGCAACTTATATCCTTGGGATAAGGATCTATAGAGATAGATCAAAAAGATTGCTTGGTCTTTCACAATCAACGTACATAGACAAGATGCTAAAGAGGTTTAGCATGGAACAATCCAAGAGAGGATACCTTCCCATCACTCATGGAATAACACTCTCGAAATCTATGTGTCCTAAGACACAAGATGAGAGGATGCGCATGGATATGATCCCGTATGCATCTGCGGTAGGATCTATCATGTACGCAATGCTATGTACGAGACCCGATGTATCATATGCTCTAAGTGTTACGAGTAGATACCAATCGGATCCTGGTGAGGGTCACTGGGTGGCTGTCAAGAATATCCTGATGTACTTGCGAAGGACTAAGGATGTTTTCTTGATATATGGAGATGGAGATCTCAATGTGAGCAGGTATACAGATGCCAGTTTTCAATCTGATAAGGATGATTCCAAATCTCAATCAGGTTACATATTCACACTGAACGGCGGGGCAGTCAGTTGGAAGAGTTCCAAACAAGAGACGACTGCTGATTCAACGACCGAGGCAGAGTACATTGCCGCTTGTATAAAGAAAGGAAGATTTGGATCAAGAAGTTCATTCTTGAACTTGGTGTGGTTCCTAGCGTTGATGGGCCCATACAGCTTGTATTGTGACAACAATAGGGCTATTCTTGTGAGCGAAGGAACTAAGGTCTCATCAACGATCCAAACACGTACTCCGCAGATATCACCTGATCAGGGAGATCATTGGTTGAGGTGATGTGCAGATAGAGAGAATTCCCACAGAGCATAATATTGTTGATCCGTTGACAAATCCATTGTCACAGAAGAGTTTTGATTCTCATGTACTCGCCTATGGTATTAGATATCAAGGCGATTGGCTTTAGGTCAAGTGGGAGATTGTTAGAGTAGTGTCCTAAAGGCAATCGCCTTTAGCGCGTTTTGTACAAAATTGTGTACATTCTTTATAAATAAATAAAGAAAGGCATATTTCATTAATTTGATGTTCATTATTTATGAATGGATATTGATCGATAAGCAAATTAATGAAGTCCTTGATATATGACATAGCATGAAGGAAATTATGATGTGATCATACTATCGAGATTCCTATCATGTGCAATTATGTCAAGATTCAAATTATCCTAGTCATAGGATTACCGAGACCGGACATCAAGAATCCGAAAAGACTAGCACATCTCAAGCTCCTTGATTTGATGAAGCAGTGGATCTCAGAAACTGTAAATATGAGATATTTAGGGTTGAGATGTGGATGCTTACTAGAGGTAGTAAGTACATTGGATGACCTGCTATGAGATCATCACATGGATGTCCTATTCTAATGTCAGTGATAATCTCATCATAGCAATGGTGCAAGTATCCTTAGACTTGAGGTACTCAAGGATATCTTGGATACTGATTCTGTGCTTTGACTCCATTCCTTGTTGCCTTACAGAGGTCGCTTATAGGGTGGTGCTTGGGTACAGTTTGAGGTATTCGAAGGTAATTGAGTAGCCAATAGAGAATTCACCACTTCTGTGATAGCAGAAGATGATACCCATGGCCTCTTGTCAGGGTCATTACTTGGAAATCTCTGATCAGAGTACATATGTCGTGAAGAATGTCTTCATTGACATATTAAGTAATGAGTCCCAGGACAAGAACTGAAATCACTTGAACTAGATTTGACGTAGTCAGTCTAGTAAGAGTTGACACTTTTCCCATACCCATAACCAAGTGGGGTATAGCATGGTGAAAGGACGAATTGCACGGTAATTGTCTATAGAAAGGTTCGTGATATGGTCCATGATGAATATATGTTTATTCGTCAAACCAATTACTTTCCGGTCAATTGGGGGTCATGATGTGTTGCTAGATACCGCTCATGACTTGCTTAGATTAAGTGTTGATCTAAGTGGCCAATATAACCGGGAACCTAATGGGTCACACGCATAAGAGTGTCTCGGAGAACTCATAAAATAGTTTTGGACAGAGATCCAATAAATGGAGAGCAATCGGATTAAATGGATCCCGATGAGATCGAGATATGTCCCGATGAGATCGCGACATCGATATTGTTGAAAAAAGTTTTCGGGGGTTTTTCCCATACCGGGACCCGGTAGGCCGGTAGGACCGACCCCAGTGTGATTGGACCACTTCAGCATTATTATTATATATATATATAATTAATTAATTAAAGAATTAATTAATTAATATATATATATATATATGTGTATACGTGGAAGGTGGAGGAGGAAGCCTATCCTTTTAACTTTATATATATATATATATATAAAGTTATTTACGTGGAAGACTATCCACCTTTAGTTTTTTGTCTTTTAAATGACTAAAAGATAAATAAAAAGAAGGTTTGAGAAAGAGGAGGTCGTGGGTTTATGAAAGAAGAAAAGCTTTGAAGGAAAGAGTTTTCTCCAAGCCATCTTGATCATCGATTCTTCATCTTCTTTCTCAAGTTTTCTCCTTCTTTCCATCGTTTTCCAAGCTCTCCAAGGACAAAGGTAAGAGCTAGCACTCTTTAATTTGTTCTAGCTATTCCCGGGTTAAAGGGTTTGTCCCAGTTAGGTTCTCCGATCTCTGCGTGGATACCGTTAGAGACGGTCTCCTTTGGTCGTTTTGGTTTGACTTTGTTATATAGTCACATGGATCCTGGTTTTCGGGAAGGTCCCGGAATGAAAATTTTTGTTTTCTGCACCGTGAGCATGTGATGCTCACACCGGGATTTTCCTACATAGATAACCAACGTTACATGTCGATCATTAATGATTGGTGAATGAGTTAAGAAACTCCTTTTCCTCACTCATTCAATCGCCCTAGCCAAGGTCTTGAAACAACCATTAAGATCAATGAAAACATACAGCTCAAACTCATTACCTAGAGTCGATGGATCTCATCTTGACTCACCACTAATTAGATAGATTCTCAATTATATCCAATGAAAATTCAACTAGCATTTTTACACACTAGGTGTTTAACATCAAAACATAATAAGTGACCTATTGATTACTATGATGATCTCAGGTTAAAGGAAAAATATACATTTAAATCCTAATGAGAATATCCCACTTGACAGTTCATAGGTAATATTAACCATTGGGAATTCTCAGTTTGGTCAGTTCAATGATTATATCTCCATATGCATCATCTATATATGTAACTTAATAAATAAGATCTACTAATATCTATCCAATAGATACTATTATATACATATTGATCTATTCAATCATTAAAGTCTTTATTTGATGATCCTATGATCAAGAACACTTTTAGATTAAATTCTAAAGACTTGAGTCTCATTATCATAGTCTCCATTATGATGGAAAGTGTATAAATCTAATCAAGGACTTATTATATTTGAATAAAAACAATAAATATAATATGATAATATAATCATTTGCCATGTTATTAAACAAAGTTAAAAATCACAAAACAAAAAATGTTCAATCTATTAAATAATGATTGGGTCATGGGCATAATTCCAACAATCTCCCACTTGACCTAGACCCAGTCAGTCATAAATTTCAATCCTATTTTTCATTTGTGTTTATCAAACTCCTTTGATCCAAGCGCCTTAGTGAAGGGATCTACAACATTCTCCATGCCTTTAACTTTTTGAATTTGAATGTCCTCATGCTCAATAATTTATCTAATTAGATGAAACTTCCGTTGAACATGTTTGGATCTTTGGTGTGACCTTTGTTCTTTAGCTTGTGCAACAACACCAATATTTTCACACAATAAAGGAACAACTTCCTTTATCGAAGGAATCACACCAAGTTTAGTAAAGAACTTTTTCATCCAAACAACTTCCTTAACTGCTTCGCATGCATCTATGTATTCTGCTTCAGTAACTTATTCAACTATAGTAGTTTGCTTTGAACTTTTCCAACTCACTACTCCTCCATTAAATATGAAAATATAACTAGAGATATATTTGCTGTCATCCTTATTTGATGCAAAGCTAACATCAATATAGCCTATTAGCTTTAATTTATAATCTTCGTATATGAGGAATTGGTCCTTAATTCTTCTCCAGTACTTAAGGATTGTTTTAACCACTTTCCAATGTTCCTCACCTGGGTTACCTTGATACCTGCTTGTTATTCCTAGCATGTAGGCTACATAAGGTCTTGTACATGTCATGGTATACATGATAGCTCCCACTGCGCTGGCATATGGGACCCTACTTATGTGCTCTCCTTCTTCTAGGGTTTTAGGACAATCCTCCCTACTAAGAGAAATTCTAGTGCCTATCGGTAGATAACCTTTTCTGGAATTTTCTATATGATACCTTTTTAAGATAGTATCAATGTACATAGGTTAGAAGAGCCATAGCAGCTTCCTTGATCTATCTCTATAGATCTTGATTCCAAGAATGTAAGCTGCTTTTCCCAAGTCCTTCATGGAGAAATATTTAGAAAGTCAAATCTTTATCTTTTGCATAGCTGGTACATCATTTTCTATTAGCAATATGTCATCTACATACAACACTAGGAAAATAACTTTGCTCCCACTAAACTTTTTATGCACACATGGCTCTTCTTCGCATCTAACAAAATCAAACTTTGTGATTATTGTATTGAAGCGAATATTCCAACTTCTTAAAGCTTGCTTCAATCCATAAATGGATCTTTATAGCTTACATGTTTTATTAAGAGTATATGGAAATGTGAAACCTTCAGGTTAAGTCATATAGACATCTTCCTTGAGCTCTCCACTAAGAAACATTGTTTTCACATCCATTTGTCATATCTCATAATCATAATATGCATATATAGCAAGTAGAATCCGAATAGATTTAACCATTACCACAAGGGAAAAAGTTTCATCATAATCAATCCTTCCTTTTGATTATATACCTTGGCAACAAGACGGTTTTTATAGGTTTCAACCTTCCTTTCTACTCCAATTTTTTGCTTAAATACCCATTTACATCCTATAGGTTTTATATCCTTTGAGGGATCAACCAAAGTCCATACTTAGTTTATTCTTATGGATTCTAACTCGGATTCCATGGCCTTAAACTACTTCTCACGATTTGGACTTGTCATAGCCTCTTCATAAGTTGTAGGGTCATCATTAATATATGGGATATCATCAGTATGATTATCCTCGTCATCTTGCACCATTAAGTTTAATCTATCTGGTGCACGATGATCCTTAGTAGATCTTCTAAAAGGCTCATGTTCAATAGATTCTTTCTCTACTTGATCTTGTTGTTGCACTGGTTCTTGGAAAGGTTCATTAGCGGGTCCATTCTCCTCAACGGTTGAGGTTGGTACCCTATGTGTTAATTTCAAGACATCAAGTAAAGGTTGTGCAATATGCATCTAATTCTCTTGAGCTTGTGTTGATTCGTCATAATCTTGAATTTCATCAAGATTTATTTCTACACCATAACTTCCTCCATTAAGAAACTCTCCTTATAAAAAAATTGCATTTTTGGCCACAAACACTTTGTGTTCAAAAGGGTGATAGAAATAGTATCCTATAGTTTCCTTGAGGAAGCCAATAAATCTATACTTGTCATTTCTTGCTTCAAGCTTATTAGGTAGCAATCTCTTAATATAAGCTGGACAACCCCAAACTTTCAAATGTTTTAGGTTAGGCTACGTCATTTCCACATCTCATATAGAGTTTTAGTGACTGCTTTAATGGGAACTTTATTTAATAAATAGGCATTGGCTTCTAAAACATATCCCTATAGGAAGATAGGAAGATCAGTGAAACCAATCACAGATCTCACTATATCTAATAAAGTTCGATTTCTTTTTTCTAAAACACCGTTGTGTTGTGGTGTTCATGGAGAAATCCACTAAGACAAGATTCCATCTTGCCTTAGATAATCAACACAATCATCACTAAGATACTTACCACCACAGTTAGATCCTAGTGTCTAATCCTCTTAACAGTTTGTTTTTCAACTTTACAACGAAATCTTTTTAACATTTCAAATGATTCAGACTTGTGTTTCATAAGATGCACAAATCCATATCTTGACATATCATTAGTGAAGGTGATAAAATAAGAATATTCACCTTTAGCTTGAACTTTCATAGGCCCACATACATCAGTATGTATGAGTCCTAAAAGTTCGCTAGCTCTCTCTCCAGTTCTAGTAAAATAAGATTTGGTCATTTTGCCTTTGAGACAAGATTCACAAGTTTCATATGATTCATAATCATATTGACCAAGGCATCCTTCTTTGTGCAACTTGTTTACTCTTTTCTAACCAATATGACCAAGTCTATGATGCTAAAGGTAAGTTTGATTTGCATGATTATCTCTCTTCCTTTTTTGACCAAAAACATTCACAATTGGATAAATAACTATTTCAGGTAAGACGTAAAGACCAAATTATAAATAACCACTTACATATAATTCATTACCATGAAAGATATTACATTGGTTATTCTTAAAAATTGTATGAAATCCACGCTTGTCTAATGTCGAAATGGAAACAATATTCAAAACAAATTTAGGAACTTAATAACAATCTTTTAATAATCAAGTTTTTCCCGTAGGCATAACAAGAGAAATAGTTTCTACAGCTAGGGCAGCAACACTTGCTCCATTCCCAACTTGTAGCTTAACTTCTCCCTTATTCAATCTCCTATTGATCTTGAGACCCTGCAACATATTGTAGATGTTAAAGCTACTACCAGTACTTAATACCTATTTAGTATAATCAACAGTAGTAAAAGAAATCATGAAAACATTTTTTATAAATGTCCCACCTTGTTTCTTGCCTTTCAAAGTAGCCAAATACTCTGGGCAGTTCCTCTTCCTATGTCACTTATTTGTACAGAAGAAACATTCAGCATCCTTTTGGTCAACTTTCTTCTCCTTACCCTTGGATTTGTTCTAAACATCCTTGAGTGCAAGATGATTTTTCTTAGGCTTCTTTTTGCTCTTCCACTTACGCTTAGAAGAGTTACCAACAAGGTTCACAGACCCTGACACTTTCACCTTCTCAGACGATGCTTGATTTTTATGATCGATCAACAAGTTGAGCATTTCATAAAAATCACAGTCCATCTTGTTCATGTTAAAGTCAACAATAAACGGTGAAAAAATATCAGTAAGAGACTGTAAAATCAAATCTTGTGACTACTCTTTCTCTAGTGAACACCTAACTTCTCAAGTTGTTCTATAAGATCAACCATCTTAAGAACATGGGGTCCCACAGAAGATTTGGGCTTCAGTTCAGACTTAAATAGGGAGTTAGATAACTAGTATCTACCAGTCCTACTTTGAGACCCATACATCTTTTTAAAATGCTCAATGATTTGTGGAGGATTCATACCTTTATGCTACCTTTGGAGTTTAGAACTCATTAATGCCAGAATAATACACTTGACATTAGTACTTTGTTCATTGTACTTAAAATATGAATCCAATGCATTAACATCATCAATTCCCTCAGGAGACGCTTCCTTCATTGGTTTATCGATCACATCGATAAGTTTTTCATGCAAGAGAACAATTCTCAAATTGCAGTATCAATCATCAAAATTGTTACCCACTAGCTTGTTAGCATCAAGAATGCTTCGCAATGATATAGTAGACATTTTGAGAAATCTAATAAAAAGAAAATGTTGGGTCTTGTGCATCGGGGCTTGGATCCCCCGAGCCCCAACCTTAATCAGTATTGTCCTCTTTGGTACTTGAACTCGAGACCTCAAGGTTTTGTTGCAATCTAGCTGCACGCCTCTTACCATTGAGCTAACTGGCTCAATGGTAAGAGGCGTGCAGCTAGATTGCAACAAAACCTTGAAGTCTCGAGTTCGAGTACCAAAGAAGACAATATTGATTAAGGTTGAGGCTCGGGGGATCCAAGCCCCGATGCACAAGACCCAACATTAAAAGGCGCTCAACATGTTGGACTCCGTTTCCAGAGCCCAACATCAGACATGAAAGCGCGGTGCTTGGTGCTTGATGTGTGAGGGGAGCCCTTAGAGTTTAAAATGCATATATTAACAGAGGAAAGGACTCCCTCATAAACCCAAGGGGGAGTCGCCGCGGTGAAACCTCTCGGCTAGCTACGCCATGCAAGCAATAAGGCCTCGCTGGCAATGAACAAAGGGTTCTCGCCATGGCAAAGCAAAGCAGCCTATGCGGTGAACCCAACATGCGGCCTCGCCGCAGCGAGCGCTTGCTTCGGCCCACTTTGAACAAACCTGAAACTTTCTCTCATTTTAGTTAAAACAACCCAACCCAAAACTTAACAACATATACTCAAGCAACTTCTAAATGATTCAGTGCGAAAGATAAACTTCATATCTCATTGATATCCAAAAGATAAGTTTTACAAAGCTTTAATATCATTTCAAACCAAAATACAACCTTTGAGATTCAAGAGCTAAAAATACAAGATACACTTGTACCAATAAAACTTGAAATGAAACTAAAGCCTTGACTTCCAAAAGTATAACTTGAAAATACATAAATATGACATCTCGGAGTGATGCCATAACTCTTGACTTACTCGGTCTCTTGCTCATCACCTGAATGGGGGAGGTAAAGGGGGTGAGCTATAAAGCTCGTGGGAACATATTCATAATACAGAAATAAGCAAAATTATTCAAAAATAACTCATTATCGTGGTACTCTTTGAAATCATAGCAATTGAGCATGCGAAAATCATCATCTCGAAATGTTTGATTTAAAAACAATTCATGAGTAGAATTCAAACATGTATGCACGAACATGATAACAATTCATAAACACATAAGCATAGCATAATGGTTTGGGTTAGTCCGGGTTCATGACGCACTACACACTCCCATCGAAATGGTTATGTGTAGTCGTAGTTTCTTGAGGGAGTCCTTGTGGGGAGCTCCGTGCCACTAGCGGGCAGGCGGGAGAAGCCTTTTCATGTGTCAACATGCACATGAAGGTTCTTGAGGGACTACCACAAACTCGCTTAACATGCATGGTTCAAAATCTTGTAAACCTATTGCCAAACTGGCACTTGCTTGTAAACTTGCTTTTCATACATTTCGGAAAACATGATTTCATGAGCATGTATTCTTGAAAAGAGATAACCCTTTTTGAAACATTTTCATTAATCATGAATGCAAATCATATGGCAAACATATAATCAATTCACATTAGCACATAAGGCAACATTGATGATGCAATTTAAAGCATTAAATCTTTCTTGATTTGAACAAAACAATGAGTAACTTATTTACTATATTATAAACATGAACTCACCTTGAATTCCTTGCTTAAAACTTTCTTAGGAACGAGTTTCCTCTTGTTCCTCTTTCTCCTCTTGCCTCACTTGATTTCCTTAACCAAATAGCCAAAATTCCAATCAATTTGGTGTAGAAATTGGAAAGTCATACTTTAACAATTCAAACTATAACTAAAGCTGAAACAAAAATTCTATGCTTAACTTCCATCCAATATTTCATATCCTTAGAGACTGATTCAGAACTTCATTACTTCACAAAACGTGTAGCCCTATGTCTCTAGTTTACAACGCATCAAAACTCACCTCATTTAGACATCTATATCAAAAGTTATTCCCAAAATATCAAAGCATGTCGGTGTAGAAAAATGGCAACTCGCCGCGGCGAGAAAACTGGAGCGCGTTGCGGCGAGGGCATTGTTAGAGATCTAGAAGGGGGTTGAATAGATCTTTAAATCTTTTCATAAATTTCTACGATAAAATCAGAAGTTAATTCACACAATAGTAATTTAAACAAATTTAAATACAAAGAGTAGGGAAGAAGATCAAACACTGTTTTTATAGAGGTTCTGTCTTTAAGACCACGTCCTCTACCTAAGCTCCCACTTAGGATTTTGCAAACCACTTTATTACACACTTTGTAGTTCAGTGTGAACTCTTACAATCCCGCTTAATTTCCAGCTCAAGCTACCTTTACACTTGATTTGTATTCCGGCACAAATCTTACCAATACCGCTTGATTTCTGGCTCAAGCAACCTTTACAGATGATTTGTCTTCCGACACAAATCCTACCAACAATACTTGATTTCTGGCTCAAGCTACCTCACACGTGACCTTTCACTAGTCACTCAATTTGTAAAAGAAATAGGATAAAGATCTAAGAACAAGTGCTCAATACAAATGTAAACAAAGTAAGAATAATGATGAGCAATTTGGAGCAAGATAAGAGTATTTTGGCTTGTAGAACTTGTGTCACTTCTTCATCAATCATCCACCCTTTATATAAGAAGAAATATAGCTGTTGGGACTTGTTCTAGCCGTTGCTAGATTGAAATGATCGTTCCTTAATAATCTCCCTTCCATTTTTGGCTAATTGGACCGTTGAAATTAATGTGCTGTACCCATAAGTCGACTTGTCGAGTTGTATAAGTCGACTTGTGACAACATTTTACGTAAACTTGCATCTCCGCTCTTCTATAAGTCGACTTGTGATGTGTAAGTCGACTTGTGGTCCACGATAAGTCGACTTGTATGCTGTTAGTCGACTTGTGTTGACATATCTTCATATATTAGTTGACATATGATATTCTAGTCGACTTATGTAAGCTTCAACGGTAATATCCACTCAAATCTTCTATAATCTTCATTATTTAAGCCTCTTTCACTTATAGGAAACTTCCATCTTGATTTGTACAATTCTTTCATTGAATATCAATCCCAAAATACCTTAAACAATTTCTTAACCAATTCTATACATTTTATTATTATCAAAACATAAGTGGAATTAATTTGTCAACCCCATTGGTCCAACAATCTTCCCCTTTTTGATAATGACAAAATACTTAGAAATTGTTTAAGAAATGAAAACAAAGAAACATTGATCAAGGTTTTTATACCTTGTCATTTTGGTTAGAAGTCTCCCCCTCAATCATATAAATCATTGAATTTTAATAACCTTGAAAAATCAATTAAAATTTTAACAAACTCTCCCTTAATCAAATAACTAATGAATATCCAATTTCTCATTTTTCTCCCCCTTTTTGTCATAATCAAAACAACTAATACAAACCAACAATAGATGAGATATGGCAATCACATTAAATAGAGAAACAAGTCATCAAATACAAATAGTCTCAAGTAGCAAGCAAATACAAATGATATGAAATGTTGGTCTTGGCTAGATACAAAAATCATCATGGTGGAGAAACATCATCATGAATAAATCTCAAAAGTATAAGAGAATATGTTTTCGGAGATTTTAGGAAAAAAAAATTTGAAGAAGACCCAGATAACTTATATTCGACTGGCAGTTCATAAGCAAACACAAAGAAAATGCAGAGTCATAACACAACAATCCAATAATTAATACAAATATCAGAAAGTCATAAGAAGCACCACACACTTGAAATAGCATAAGAATCCGTGTAGACATAAGTCGACTTGTTTACCTCCATAAGTCGACTTATCCTGAAATTTATTCATTCCCAAAGGTTGTGTATATCATAGGTCGACTTATTGAACCACATAAGTCGACTTTGTTGTTGTCTCTACTCATATGCCTTGAACTTCCACTATCAGTGTACCATGTGCTTGGTGGATCTTCATTCCTTGCTTGTACCTACAACTGCAACATCCTTTCTTTTCATTGGTACCCAAGCCATCTTGGGTCCATTTTGGTTAGTCATATAAACCACATTAGGTGGTGTTGTACCTTTAATCACCCAAATTTTCTTAACTTTGATACATCTCCTAATAGTTTTACATGCAATTTCTATATGACCATCTTTCAAGCATCTAGCACATTGAGCAACTTTTCCATCCTCGTAAATTTGGAAATTAAAGAACAATCTCTATTATAAGGATCATATCCCAAACCATGTTTAGAAATAGAATATCTTTGTAAAGATAACATCTCTTCAAACTTTGCATTTCTACCAGCAAATTTTCCAACCACATAAGAAAATTCCTTTCTAAGTCTATCAAGCTCACAAGTAAGACTTTCTTTTTCAGCAAGACATGCAGAATGATCTTCCTTAGGACAATCTAAATCATCAATCGTCTCATGTAAAGCATTATTTTCAACTAGTTCTCTTATTTTCTTTCTCAATTTTTTATTGATTTCAATAGCTTCTTCAAAATCAATTTGCAGAGCATTAAAAGACTCTATAAGATCTTGATCAAAGAAAGTTACCTCATCTTCATCATCACTTGTTGAGGAGCTATTGGCCATAAGCGCTAGGTTGTTTTCATCATTGCTTTGAAATGCTTCCTCATCATCACTCCACGTGGCTATAAGGCTAGCTTTCTTTTTCCCCTTGTCATTTTTCTGGAGATTTGAATTTGAGGATGAGCTTTTCTTTTCGTCATAACCCTTGGATCTTCTTTCCATGGCAAATTTCTTCCTTTCTCCATTTCTTCCACCATTTAATTCCTTTCTTCGATTTTTGAGAAGTCCCTTGAACTTCCTTAAATTTCTAGCGTACATAGCTATTTCTTCGTCTTCCTCGTCTTCATCTATTTCCTCATCACTTTCATCAACAAAAGAAGTATTAGCTTTAAAAGCAATTGATTTTTGAGGCTTACCTCTACCTCCTCTGGATTTGAGAATAATTTCATAGTTGATAAGTGATCCTACCAAGGCGTTGAATTCCAGATGATTAAGATCTTTGGACTCCATAATGGCGGTGACTTGTGAGTCCCATTCCTTTGGTAGTGAGTGAAGGATTTTCTTTACCTTCTCACTGTTCGACATATGCTTTCCAAGGTTGCCTAATCCATTTATGATTTCTGCAAAATGATCAAGCATAGTTGAAATGGACTCACCTTCCTTCATGACAAACATTTCATAGTCATGAAGCAGCATATTGATTTTTGTCTCCCGGACTTGGTTGGTTCCTTCATGGGTGATGCGAAGTCTCTCCCACATTTCTTTGGCGCTGGTACACGAGTTAACTCGGTTTCTTTCCTCAACTGTGAGAGCACAATAGATTAGCTTCATCGCTTTCGCGTTGATGTAGGCTTGCCTCCAGTCATTGTCGTCATATTCTAGCTCCGTTTTTAACTCACCGTTTTCTTTTAATGGTGGTTGTGGACCGAAGATAATTATCTTCCAATATTCTACTCCCTCGCTAATGATGTGGTACTTCATAGGATTTTTCCAAGAAGAATAATTAGTACCATTAAATAAATGAGGGCGATTATTAGTATTACCTTCTTCCGCTAAGTTATTGTGTGCCATCCCCGGATACTTCTGCTCTGATACCAATTGTTAGCGATCTAGAAGGAGGGTTGAATAGATCTTTAAATCTTTTCGTAAATTTCTACGATAAAATCAGAAGTTAATTCACACAATAGTAATTTAAACAAATTTAAATACAAAGAGTAGGGAAGAAGATCAAACACTGTTTTTATAGAGGTTCGGTGCAAAGACCTACGTCCTCTACCTAAGCTCCCACTTAGGATTTTGCAAACCACTTTATTACACACTTTGTAGTTCAGTGTGAACTCTTACAATCCCGCTTGATTTCCAGCTCAAGCTACCTTTACACTTGATTTGTCTTCCGGCACAAATCTTACCAATACCACTTGATTTCCGGCTCAAGCAACCTTTACAGATGATTTGTCTTCCGGCATAAATCCTACCAACAATACTTGATTTCCCTCGTTACTACCTCACGTGACCTTTCACTAGTCACTCAATTTGTAAAAGAAATAGGATAAAGATCTAAGAACAAGTGCTCAATACAAATGTAAACAAAGTAAGAATAATGATGAGCAATTTGGAGCAAGATAAGAGTATTTTTGCTTGTAGAACTTGTGTCACTTCTTCATCAATCATCCACCCTTTATATAAGAAGAAATATAGCTGTTGGGACTTGTTCTAGCCGTTGCTAGATTGAAATGACCGTTCCTTAATAATCTCCCTTCCATTTTTGGCTAATTGGACCGTTAGAATTAATGTGTTGTACCCATAAGTCGACTTGTCGAGTTGTATAAGTCGACTTGTCGAGTTGTATAAGTCGACTTGTGACCATAAGTCGACTTGTCGAGTTGTATAAGTCGACTTGTGACAACATTTTACGTAAACTTGCATCTCCGCTCTTCTATAAGTCGACTTGTGATGTGTAAGTCGACTTGTGGTCCACGATAAGTCGACTTGTATGTTGTTAGTCGACTTGTGTTGACATATCTTCATATATTAGTTGACATATGATATTCTAGTCGACTTATGTAAGCTTCAACGGTAATATCCACTCAAATCTTCTATAATCTTCATTATTTAAGCCTCTTTCACTTATAGGAAACTTCCATCTTGATTTGTACAATTCTTTCATTGAATATCAATCCCAAAATACCTGAAACAATTTCTTAACCAATTCTATACATTTTATTATTATCAAAACATGAGTGGAATTAATTTGTCAACCCCATTGGTCCAACAGGCATGAGCGTGCCGCGGTGAACGAGCCCAGAATCCTCCCGAAACTTGATTTTTCCACATTCTTCAACCCTAATCCTCCCATCTTTCAAATATAACACATCTAAACCCTAAATCATCTCTTATACTTCATTTCTAAGCTCACTCCAACCCAATATCATCAACAAAACATCAAAAGCTATCCTTGATCATTAACCCTAAAGAGATTTTACCATTTTTCTCCACAAACTTCTAACAACCGAAACCTACTCATGCTAAGCTATTCTAGGGTTTCATCTAACCCAAACAAAAAGAAATAAGCTTATACTTACCAGATGAAGCTTCAATTCCTTCCAAATCCTCAAGAATTGCAAAACCCTATTTTCTCTTCTTCTCCCTTAAGCCACCAACGACACTCTCTTCTTTCTCCCATCACTTTCACTCTTTCTTTTTCTAATTCTAACACTTAAGCCTTAATGGAAGCACAAGGACTATAATGCCCCTCCTTGTTATGCCTTAACATTTTCAACTTAAGTGATCTTCCAATAATGCCCTCATATATTTTTACTCTTTCATTACCACTTATTCCATACTAATCTCAAATTAATCTTAATTTTCCACTAACACTCCCAATTAAATCAAACTATGCAATAAATCATACAATCAACATAATTCATACTTAATAACATCAATTAATAAAATTTGGGGCCCAACAGAAAACATCAAAATAAGAACACAATCATATATCATTAAGACATAGACTTTTATCGAAAAGATATAAAATCTTTAAAACATGAATGAGCCCCTCAATCGTAAAGTCGTTACTCATGCATAATTAAAGAGTGACAAATTTCCTATTTTATCATATAAAATTTATAATACGCTCACTACTATATAATTCCCTGGTTGTCAGGTCGTTTCTATTAATATAGTTTGATTTATCCATCTAAGTGACGGAGAATTAATTAATATTATACTCTCTAGGTAGTCTAGGTCAAAAGTATAAAAATGAGTAATTTTTCCTCACACATGCATCATATGCAATAGAAAATATTTTTTATCCATGAACTGCAAGTCATCTAGTTATCAGGCCATTCCTTGTAAACAAAAATAAATATTATTATCTACTTAGGTGGAAAATCTGTTTTGGGATAAAATATCATATATTATATCAAAATAAACTCAATAATTTTAAAGGGTCAAGATTTCATGTTATTAAAACATTTTATTAACAAAAATATAATAATATGTCATATAGATTATTTAATAAATTATCTCATAATAAATTAAATAATTATAGGCAGGAAATATTACATTCGTAAGTGTGTAATCATATATGTTCATCACTAAGCTGGTAATAATTAATCCAATTAATTACTAATCAAGGTTAGTGTCTAACAACACTCTTTAACAATCAGATAGTGTAAAGTAACAACTTACGAAGACGGAACCTAGTTAAGAATAATGTATTATTACCTTCTATCATTAAAACTCCGGATTATCCTAAGGTATGCTTTAACTATCAAACCCTATTAGATAATCAACTATGTTACATGTCGATCATTAATGATTGTTGAATGACTTAAGAAACTCCTTTTCTTCACTCATTCAATCGCCTCGGCCAAGATCTTGAAACAACCATTAAGATCAATGTCAACATACAACTCAAACTCATTACCTAGAGTTGATGGATCTCATCTTGACTCACCACTAATCAAATAGATACTTAATTATATACAATGATCATTCAACTAGCATTTTTACACATTAGGTGTCCGACATCAAAACATAATAAGTGACCTATTGACTACTACGATGATCTCAGGTCAAAGGAAAAATATATATTTAAATCCTTATGAGAATATCTCACTTAACAATTCATAGGTAATATTAACTATTGTGAATTCTCATTTTGGTCAGTTCAATGATCATATCTCCATATACATCATCTATTTATGTAACTTAGTAAATGAGATCTACTATTATCCATCCAATAGAAACTATTACATGCATATTGATCTAATCGGATCATTAAAGTTCTTATTTGATGATTATATAATCAAGAACACTTTTAGATTAAACTCTAAAGACTTGACTCTCATTATCATAATCTCTATTATAATGGCAAGTCTATAAATTTAATCAAGGACTTATCATATTAGAATAAAACAATAAACATAATATGATAATATAATCATTTGTCATGTTATTAAATAAAGTTAATAATCACGAAATAAAACATGTTCAATCTATTACATAACGATTAGGTCATGGGTATAATTCTAACACTCAAAAGTCATTAACCGGCTATTGCATATTCTACAGACATGCCCTGATATTATGGAAGACCAAGAAAGAACACGCGGTTAGTCGTTCATCTGTTGAAGCCAGATATCGAAGAATGGCAAGCACTCTATGCAAGTTACGGTGGATTTCGTATATCCTACAAGATCTGTAGGTAAAAATAAAACTACCTATCCCATTTTATTGCGATAATACGGTGGCCATACATATATCCGAATATTCGGTCTTTCACAAAAGGACAAAACACGTGGAGATTGATTGTCACTTAGTTAGAAATGTTGTCAAGGATGGATTCGTACAAACAAATCACTCACCATTGCAACATCAAATCACCAACAACTTCACAAATTCTCTCACAGCACTGAATTTTTCGAACAATTTTTCTAAGTTGGGTCTCATTGATGAGCCATCAACTTGAGGAGAGGGTGTTAGAATATATGACCCAATGGGCCTCACATCCAAAGACCATTACACATAGAACAAATGCTGAGTAGAGAAAAGACAAAGCAAAGATAGAGCACAAAGGAACAACTCGTGAAAATAAAATAGCAACAGACACAATACACCTCTATTTGCATAGCCTTATTTTTTGTTGAGTAATCATTCACAATCTGTTATAAAGAGAGAAATAAACCCAACCACGTATATATAAACCATGTACAACATTCAATATATACAAGGGAGAGCAACCAATTTCTCATTCTCTTCTCCGATCATTCACTCCATTACTAGAGTTTCTTGCAAATTTGGAGATTAGAATGCCAGCAACTTGACATTTTTCTCGGATTGACGCGTTAGAGCTTAAGTCAAATATTGGGAAGAAGCTTGGCCATGTTAAAGCGGAGAAATACTTTGATCTCCTCTCGAAGTTTTTGAGTCTTAAGATTAACAAATATGAATTCAACAAACTCTGGATTGGCATAATAGGGAGAGAAAATGTTCATCTCCATAATCATCTTCTCAAATTGATTGTAAAAAACGCATGCAACTTTAAGATACCCCTGCTGAGGAAGAACAAATTAGAAGGTGTGCTTCAAATGGGAAACTACCTAATGGATATCATAGAAGTAGTCTTCAGTCGCTTTTCAGAGACTTCCTCCAATCTCCACAAAAGGGTAGAACAGCCCGTATTTGTGATCAAAAGTTCAAAGTTCGTCCTAGCCCTTTCGGTCCTCATAGAAAGAACAACAGTATTACATTTAAAGATTTTAAGTCCAGGAATCACGAGCAACAGAGTGCTATACAGTTACTTTCGTTGGGTAGCAGACCCCCAGGCTAGGCGGAAGATGGCGAAAAGGTTGATCAGGCTGCTGCAAGCCCTAGCATTCTTGGTAGGAGTCCTATTAGAGCTCCTCTTAGTATCCCATAGAATGCTAAAGGAGCGGGAAAAGTTCTTTATAGTCGATCAGCATCTTGCTGTCATTCCGAGATATGTCATATTACTGGTCAGCTACCTGATACTGGCTCTTTGAGGAAAAGATTGGAGCAGAAATTGGAGAAGCAAGGAGTAAGTTTCTCAGAAGATTTTGTCAATTTATCAAATAACAGCCTTGATGTCTATCTGAAGAGGTTGGTGATGCCTTGTTTGAATCTGGCCAATTAAATATCTGAACCAAAACATATAGATAGACTACACGGTTTTGGTGCCTCTGGTTTTAATGTGATGTTCCATGCCAGATATATAAAAAGTTCCAAGCGCTCCTGTGTTGCATCTTTAGTATATTTTCGGGTTGCAATGGAGCTAAACCCTGCAATTCTTGGTGAAGAATGGCCAACACAGCTTGAGAAGATTTGCCTACGCACATCAGAAGAATGAAATTACGTTAAGTGGGATAATGAATATAGTCTCAATGATTTTAACAGCGTCACTGGTGAAAGCCAAGGGTAGTTTAGGATTAGGTCGGTTGGATTGTACATATACCATTTCAACTGATTATTCTGGGTCATGAGTTGTTAGAGTATATCATGACACTCATAAGAGCCTGGTCGTCAGCCCCTGCAGATGATACTAGATCGTTTCTTTAATTTATTGCCACTGTTAATAAATTAAGGTTTCATTGCAGTTTGTTTAATTCTTTGTCAAGGGTGCTTTTGTACTTTATAATTCAAGAATTTACCATCTTGATCTCTGCTTGTGCGTGTGTTGGGCGAATGAGAGTTTGCTGCACTGTGTTGCTTTAGAGTATAATGCATCATACTATTTGTTAACTACGCACAATAACTTTTGGCAAGATTTCTTTCCTACTGGGCCTTAGAGGATGGTTGCATTCCTTTTCTCTGCATTTCGTTTGGCTTTTTCCGTATGCATTAGCACCACCATTTACATTTTCGAATACGAACGGTGTTGGAAAGTGCAGGATATTTGTAGCTTCATGGAAACTTCGAGGTTGCACGAACTGCACGTTGTTGTTGTTAAATGACACAAAATAATTTTTGCCCATTCAGCCTTTCATCTTCGGATTCAGGCCATGGGCCACTAAGCTGGATTTCTCATTTCTATTGGCCCAGCCACATCAGCAAACCCAGACAACCGAATATCCTCTCCTTTATTCTCACAATCATCCTTATGTACAAACCGTTTTCTCCCCTTAGCTGTACAGCATCTTTTTCTGTTACAAATAGATAGTGACCTAGCAAATAGTAATATAAAAGTCTCCTCCTGTACGCACTAAATCGATATGAATGAAATACCTTTTCTTCATCATTGTTCCATACACTTTTACATGGTATCAGAGCCTAAGGCTTGATCTGATCTAACCTATACCCAGAATGTCTAACATGGCTGATGATAGTGAAACCAGCAACCCTACACACAATCCTGACCTAGAAACTTACTCCATCACAAATACAGAAAATCCTGGGACAGTACTAGTTACTGTTCTGTTCAATGGAAATAATTACCTAACCTGGAACAAATCCATGATGATAGCCCTATGTGCCAAAGACAAGTTGTCCTTTATTGATGGGACCTGTGCACAACCCATGGAAGATCAAGCACTCCAGTCCAGATGGAAACGTGCAGACTCAATAGTAAAGTCATGGATCCTCAACTGCATGGTTAAGGAGCTGAGTGATGCATTTTTGTCATTCTCCACAGCCAAAGAACTCTGGGAAGAGTTGAGAGAGAGATTCGGGGAAGCAAATGGGCCACTACTGTATCAAATAGAGAGAGAGATCAGCTCTTTTAAACAAGGTAACCTCACTATTTCTGCTTATTACACTAAACTAAAGAAGCTTTGGGATGATCTAGCCAACCTAAATCCTATACCAACATGTACCTGTGATGCGGCCAGAGCCATTTCTATGAAGGACAACACACATAGACTGGTTCAATTTCTCATGGGACTAAATGAGGACTATGAACATGTGGTCAACCAACTCTTGTTAATGGAACCATTACCGATGGTCAACAAAGCATTTGCAATGATGCAAACAGTAGAAAGGCAAAAAACAGTTAATTCCAACCATGACAGCAATCTAAATGTAGCTATGATGGCACGACAAACCAATTTCAGCTCAAAGAAAGGTGGCAGAAACACTAGGAAGACATACAATAAGAAGGAAGACAAATATTGTGAGAAACGTGAGAAATCAGGACATACCATTGAAACTTGTTTCAAGATCCATGGAGTGCCCGATTGGTACAAAGAACTAACCAACCAGAAGAACAAAGCAAATCTTGTAGCTGCTGCTGATACCCCTACAGAGATTCCACGTGGAAGCCATGAGCAAAATGAGGAAAATGGACAGATTTCACAAGGCTTGGCAGCCTTCATTCAACAGGAGATATCTAAGGCTATTAAAGGAAAGACCACAGGTGAGGTAAAGTTTGGAGGGCTCGCAAACTTTGCAGGTAATAGCATGTATCACAATACAGAAAATAAATGCATGTGTTGGTTGATTCAGGTGCTTCATCTCATATGATCACAGACCTTGGTTTTTGCAATGAGCACAAACCAAACAAAATGTATGAACCAGTAACTTTACCAGATGACACAAAACAGCATGTGACACATGTATGTGAAGCCTCCATTGGAAACCAAATTACCCTAAATGAAGTCCTACATATTCCTAATTTCTTCAAGAATTTACTCTCTGTGCACAAGCTCACAACACAAAATGACATTGCAGCTATTTTCATGTCTAATGAATTGTTTTTGCAGGACCTTCAGACTAACAATGTTATAGCTGTTATCAAGGCCAGAAATGGACTGTATGAGCTGGTAGAAGACAATTTGATGCCTCCTGGAACCTTGAAAGGACCCCCCCTAGACTTCTACCAAAATCAGAATTTTGTGTTTAGTGCTACTGTCTCAGTTAATACCTGGCATAATAGGCTAGGACATGTTTCTAAGAAAAAAATGCAGCATATCAATGAAATCAATTGTCTTAAATCCGATCTTTCCGATTTGATAGATTTGTCACATGGCAAAACAACACCGAAAACCTTTCCCAAAACACCAAATACAAACCACTAAACCCTTTGAGGTCCTACACATGGACCTATGGGGTCCATATAGAGTACCTAGCCTAAATGGATCCCAATTTTTCCTAACCATTGTTGATGATTACACTAGAGCCACCTGGACATTCCTACTCAAACACAAAGACAACACATACTATACCATAACCCATTTTATCAAATCCATAGAAAAACAGTATGATGCCAAAATACTTAGAGTTCAAACCAAAAATGGGAAAGAATTCTTAAATCATGAGTGCAGAAAGTTCTTTGCAGACAAAGGTATAATGCATCAGAAAAGTTGTCCTTACACTCCACAGCAGAATGGAGTGGTGGAAATCAAACACAAGCACTTATTACAACTCACAAGAGCCCTATTGTTTACAGCAAACTTACCAAAATCTTACTGGGAAGAGGCTCTCCTTACTGCTACCTACCTCTTGAATAGGATTCCCACCAAAGTCCTACAATGGAAAACCTCATATGAGAAGTTGTATCAAAAAAAACCTACTTATACACATTTGAGAGTGTTCGAATGCTAATGTTTTTCCTTAGATAAAACACCCAACAAGACAAAGCTAGATCCTAGATCCCTTAGATGCATTTTCCTAGGCTATATGCCAGATTACAAAGCTTATCGAGTCATTGATATCAATACAAAAACCATCTTCAGCTCAAGAGATGTCACATTCCATGAAAGTACCTTTCCTTTTGCAAATACACTTACAGTCACTAATCCTAATCACTTACCCCTTTTTCCCCACAATACAGTAGATAACGAAGATATGCAGACAATAGCCAAAGAAGACATGCCAGAGTTGCCTACCTCACAAAACATTGAGCCCACACCAGAGCCTACAGCCTCCCAATCTCAACCAAACATAACCATCAATCAGAATACCACTATAAACAATCATGTGAGAAGAAGCCAAAGAACCCACACTCTACCAAAATACCTTGAAGATTACATCCATCAAGCTTCAGCTCATCAATCCACTTCTGCCCTCGATAATGCTAACAACATTTTTGGTTTTTTAGGTCCTGCAGAGACACCAGAAGACAAAGAGTCAAAACTCCATGTTACACACAACCCAAAATACAAAGAATTCATAGGGAATGTATCTGCTGTTTTTGAACCCATGTCCTATGAGACTGCAAGCAAGACAGAAGATTGGGTGGAATCCATGAATGCACAGTTAAAGGCTCTAGAGGATAATCAAACCTGGACTCTCACAGAGCTACCTAAGGGTAAGAAAGCAATAGCATCAAAATGGGTTTATAAGGTCAAGTATAATTCAGATGGCACGGTTGACAAACTGAAATCAAGGTTGGTGGCAAAGGGGTTCAACCAAAGAGAAGGGGTAGATTATTTAGAGGTTTTTGCACCTGTAGCACGGATTGTGACAATAAGGACATTCCTAGCCATAGCTACGATGAAGAACTGGCCTATACTGCAATGTGATATAAATGATGCATACTTACATGGACACATAGAGGAAGAATTGTACATGCAGCCACCACAAGGTTACAAGAAGGCAAAAGAGGGACAAGTTTGCAGACTAAAGAAGTCCATTTATGGACTTAAACAAGCGGGCAAACAGTGGCACAAGGAATTGACAATGAAGCTCAAACAGTTGGGATTCGAAAAGTCAGAGGCAGATTACTGCCTATACACCAAAGGCCTAGGCTCTAGTTTTATTGCTATCATCATCTACGTGGATGACATCCTCATCACTGGAGCAGAGGAAGATCACCTAATCTCTGTTAAACAAGACCTAGACAAAGCCTTTACAATCAAGGACCTAGGGTATGCAAAATTCTTCCTAGGAGTTGAGATAGCCAGATCAGAAATGGGAATGACTCTCAGCCAAGGAAAGTACATACGGGATCTCCTACAAGAAACTAACATGCATCACTGCAAGCCATACCTGACACCTATAGTACCAGGAAGAAAACTTACCATTGATGAGGGGGAGCTTCTCAAAGATCCAAAGTACTACCGAAGAATCGTTGGAAAGCTACAATATCTGAACTTCACAAGACCAGATCTCACCTACATCACACAACAACTAAGTCAGCTCGTGAAAGAACCAAGACAATCACACTGGGACGCTATCAAACACGTACTCAAATACCTCAAAGGAACACAAAACAAAGGACTATTTTACGCAACAGACTCAGATCTAGAACTCACCGCATACTCGGATTCCGATTGGGCGAGTTGCGTATTCAGCCGAAGATCCCTAACCGGTTTTTGCGTGTTCCTCGGTAGATCTCCCATCTCCTGGAAGACAAAGAAACAAACCACAGTCAGCCGGTCCTCAGCGGAGGCAGAATATCGAAGCCTAGCTTCAACCACATGTGAGCTCAAGTGGGTCGTTCAAATCTTAAGTTGTTTCCACATACAAAATCAAGATCCCATACCTTTATTTTGCGATAGTCAAGCTACGATTTACATCTCCAGAAACCCCATCTTCCACGAACATACCAAGCACTTAGAGATAGATCTCCATCTGGTTCGGGATGCGGCGAACCTAGGGTTCATCTGTCTTCGACACATCCGAAGCCAACAACAAGTAGCATATTTACTTACGAAGCCCCTCACCTCACGTGCCTTCACCAACTTACTTCTCAAGTTCGGATCCGTCAACATCTCCGGAGCTCTGACTTGAAGAGGGGGTGTTAAATAACACAAAATAATTTTGCCCATTCAGCCTTTCATCTTCGGATTCAGGCCATGGGCCACTAAGCTGGATTTCTCATTTCATGGCCCAAACCACATCAAGAAACCTGCATAACCGAATATCCTCTCCTTTATTCTCACAATCATCCTTTTGTACAAACTGCTTTCTCCCTTAATCAGACAAAGATCTTTTCTCATATAAATAGATAGTGACCTAGCAAATAGTAGTATAAAAGTCTCCTCCTGTACGCACTAAATCGATATGAATGAAATACCTTTTGTTCGTCATTGTTCCATACACTTTTACAATTGTCATCAGTCGTTATACATTCACACCATTAAGCTTTGCATTTGACTTGGAATGTTGTGTATTTGCTCCTGTGCGTGTGTGGATGGAGTGGCGGTGGGTGTAAGTATACTTGTTAACGAAGAAGAACAAACAAAGTAAGAGAGACACAATATAGATTTCACACAAGGCCATAATAGACATTTCGATGCTACCTAGACTGTACAACTCTGTTATAACAGAATGCATCTCAACCCTCTATTTTATTCTGTACTTATTGACAAATGTATGGTCAATATTGAACCAACTATTGTATAAATGTGCATATGAGCAAATAATAAAAATAACATATAATTTCTATACGTATACTTCTTACATGGTATCAGAGCTTCCACTGACTAACATAAAAAATGGAAGAAAACTTTGGATCATCAACCACCACTCTAAACGGTATACCATCATCCTCTCTTGATTTTTCAGCCCTCGCAAAAAACCTAAACTTCATCTTACCCATCAAGTTTGATAGACAAAACTTTGTAAATTGGAAAGCCCAAATCCTCATAGCCATAAGAGTCCTTGAGCTTGAAAACTTCATTAACACCACACCTCCTCCTCATTTCATCACTGTAGACACAAATCAGGTCATCGAAAATGTAGAATACAAACCATGGAAAAGAAAAAATCAACTATTGCTATGTTAGTTATTTTCAACCATCAGAGAAGAAGTAATAGGATAAGTAAACCATTCTAATTCATCCTACCAAGTTTGGTAGATTTTGGTTAATCTTTATGCTCAAGCATCCATAGTTAGAGTTCTTCAACTAAAGCATCAACTTTTAACTATTAAAAAGGGTTCACATATCATATCATAATATATGCAGAATGTTAAAACTATAGGAGACTCGCTTCAAATAGTAAGACATGCAATCACTGAGTATGAACTAATATTAAGTGCTCTAAATGGTCTTAGTTATGAATGTGATCTTGTTGTGGTTTATCTAACACACTCTATGAAACTTCAACTCTACAAGAAGAACAATACTCTCTTATGATGCATGAAACAAGAATAGAGTAGTTGAACACAATTAATCAATAAGAAATTTCATCACCGACTATAAACTCTGTAACTTTCAATCAAAACAATCATTGAGGAAGAAGTGGATTTAGAAGAAGAGGAAATCGTGGGAGAGGAGGCAGATGGAATGGAAACAAAAAAATTTGTCAGCTTTGCCACAAACCCGACCATGAAGCATTAAAATGTAACAAAAGGTTTGATGTCTCATGACGAGGCAACACTACCTAACTATGGAGAAAGAATACATTCACTAGCTCATAGCTACAGAACAATGCATAAAACAATCCTCAATCTTATTTGGCTCAAAATCAGCATGGATATCCCTCATCAGAAGCAATCAATAACAATACATGGTTTATAGACAGTGAGGCTACAAATCATGTCACAGCAGACCTTAATAATCTGTCAATCAGTTTAGAGTACAGTGGAAAGGATCAAATCATTGTTCGTAATGGTAACTCTCTTCCTATTGCTAATATTGGCTTATCTTACATACATTTCCTACATAATATACACACACTTCTAGCACTAAAAAAATTATGCATATTCCAAACATAACCAAAAATCTACTAAGCATTTCTAAACTTATCAAAGACAACAAAATTTCTCTTGAGTTTTCTAATGAAAGTTGTCTATTTAAGGACAAAGCAATAGGGAAGATTCTACTCAAGGGACTGCTTCAAGATGGCCTCTATATCCTTAAAGCCACTAACAGCCCAACAAAATTAGGCCAGTCATGTAAACATATCCTGCTCATGAGTCTAGTTAAACATATCTTACTCATAAGTCTAGTTTTTCACAACATAAAGTTTTTTCGCCTTTTAAAGGCAGTCATTGTGAAGCAAACATAACACAGAAAAATGTCAATGTTTGGCACGCCAAATTAGGAATCCTTCTAACAATATCATAAAACAAATTATGAGTTCAATGAAGTTCAATATTAACCTCAATAATCTGTCCCATTGTGATGCCTGTAAACAAGGAAAATTGCATCAACTATCTTTTCAAACTCATGAAATAATTGCTCAAAATCCTTTAAATATCATATACTCTAATATTTAGGGACCCTCTCCATATTCAAATGAAGGACATAAATACTATCTTATTTTTGTTGATGCCTACACAAGATTCACATGGCTTTATCCCTTAAAACTAAAATCTGATACTCTATCAGTCTTTTTCAAATTCAAAACTAATGTTGAACTTCAATTAAAGAGAAAAATCAACTCTACATACTGACATGGGAGGTGAATACCAAGCTCTCTCACCTTGCCTCACAAAACACAAAATACAACCACTTTTTAGTTTTCCTTATACTCACTAACAAAATGGTGTTTCCAAGAGGAAACACCGACATATCATTGAAATAGGACTACCTCTTTTATCCCATGTTCACTTGCCACTCACTTATTGGTTAAAATCCTTCTCTACAACCACCTATATTAACAATAATATCCCATCTCCAAGGCTAAACAATCTCTCACCATTTGAATAGTTGTATAACAAAGCCCCAAATTATCTTTACCTCGAAACTTTTGGTTGTAGTTGTTTTCCTTATCTCAAATATTATTCTCATTATAAATTCAGGTTTCACACTACAAAATGTGTCTTTCTTAAATATAGTTCAATGCATCAAGGTTACAAATGCTTGATTAATCAATGGAAAATCATAATATCTTGTTATGTTGTATTCAACGAGGAAGAATTTCCATTTCCTCAACTTTTTCCCAAACACTCAAATCATCCTATAGCTTCACAAAGTCTTCTTATCTTCACTTTAACCTCAACTTCACTCTCTTCAAAGGCTATCAAGACTCACTCCTCTACTGCAAAATGTTCTTACTCAGTTGAATCCTCCAACATACAGGTAAACTCTCAAAATCCTTACTCACCATCGCATCCTACAACTTCATTAAACAATCAAAATACTTTACCTAATAACACTCTATCAAACACACCAAACACTGAACCAAATCCTTCGCTCCCATTAACACAAAATTTTCATCCTATGCAAACTCACTCCAAAAGTGAAATTTTTAATCCCAAACTTTATTCCTTCTTTCTTTCCTTAAATCCTCACATTGAACCTACCACAGTTTCTAAAGCTCTAAACAATCCCATATGGTTTATGCAAGATGAATTCAAAGCCTTACAACAAAATCATACTTGGACAACTGTTCCTTATGAGCCTACCATGCACATTCTTGGCACAAAATGGGTGTTCCATACCAAGTAAAATGCTGCTGGGACTGTCTCTAAACACAAGGCTAGATTTGTCCCAAAAGGTTTAATAAAACTCTTGGCATTGATTTTTTAGAAACTTTTAGCCCTGTTGTAAAAGCCTCAACAATCAAAGTAATTTTGTCACTTGTTTCCCATCACTGGGAGATTCAATAAGTTGATATCAGCAATGCATTTCTACATGAGGACATACATGAAACTGTTTATATAAATCAGCCACAAGGATTTGAAAGCAAAACACAATTGCATCATGTGTGCAAACTGGCTAAAGCTCTGTATGGATTGAAACAAACCCCTAGGGCTTGGTTTCACTAACTAAGATATGCACCGTCTTAGTGGGGGTTTCATAATTCAAGGTCAGATACTTCTCTATTCTATTCAAACAATAATGGAATCATTACAATGCTACTAGTCTATGTGAACTATTTATGCAGTTATTAGTCAATTAAAATCTCAATTTGCACTTAAAATCTTGGAAGCATAAATCATTTCTTTGGTTTTGAAGCATACATAAACATAAATGGATTATATCTTTCACATAAACATTATATCAAAGATTTACTTACTAGAACCAACATGTTGTCATGCAAGCCCCCTGTTCCACACTAATCACTCCAAGCCAAGTTATCTGTGCGGGATGACACACCATTTGAATACCCAAAACTCTACCAAAGTACCATAGGAGCACCTTAAGTATCTGTGTAATATAAGACCAGACATCGATTTCGCAGTTAATAGATTAAGTCAATTTTTACAAAATCCTCTAAATATACACTGGATTGCTTGTAAAAAGGTTTTGTGTTACTTGAAAGGAACTTCAAATCTGGAACTGCTCTTTTAACCATCATGTACTCCTCTTGATCTCCATGCCTACAGTGACTCCGACTGGGCCAGCTCTCCTGATGATCGAAAATCAACAAATGGAGGATGAGTCTTCTTGAAAGGAAACCTATTTTTTTGGATCTCAAAGAAACAAATGACAGTAGTTCGGTCTAGGACTAAGGCCAAATATCGAGCCCTCTCAGGTATCTAAACTCATCTACCTCACATCTCTACTATTCGAGTTAGGGTTCTCACTCTCTCACAAACCCATTATATGGAGTGACAACAATAAAGCTCGATCCATAGCTCAAAACCCACTCTTTCACTCAACAACTGCTCTTTCAACCATCAAAACATATCAAAGTGGATGTGCACTTCTTCAGAGACAAAGTGGAAAAGGGAGAACTAAAGGTCAGATACGTTAACACTACTGATCAACTCACCAACATCCTTACAAAACCCTAACTTCAGTGAGATTTTTGTTTCTGATTACCAAATTGAACCTAGTTCGAAGCCCTCGGTTCAGTTTGAATGGGGATGTTAACGAAGAATAACAAACAAAGTAAGAGGGCCACAATAGAGATTTCACACATGGCCATAATAGACATTTCAATGCTAGTTGGACTGTACAATTATGTTGTAACAGAATGCATCTCAATCATCTATTTTATTCTATACTTGCTGACAAATGTATGGTCAATATTGAACCAACAATTGTATAAATATGCATATGAGCAAAGAATAAAATAACACATAATTTCTACACATATACTTCTTACACTGTCATTTACATTTGATTCTCATTTATTAATTGTCTAGCTCTAAAGTACTCTCAAGAAAGTGACAATGTTATGCTAATTTAGATAACTGGGATACATCGAAGAAGAAAACGTAGTCATGCTTTTGATAATGAAGCTTTTAATGATGTGGGATAATTGAGAGAAACACAACCACCATTTTGTAATGGAAATTAGGCACTCTGTACTATAGAATTGTCCCAGTATTTCTCTTGACTAAGCTATTAGGCAATAGTTATTCAACTTGCTTATTTGAGTTAGTCAACTTTAGCTAGATTTGGAAAGTAAGCTCAAATTTCACACTTTAAATTTTGGCTCATTTTCCATATAATTATACATGTATTGAAATGGTGCTTTTGACCACTTCCTTTGCCCTTTAAGGATGGTTTAATTGGTTTGTAGGGTCGACCTCCAAGTATAGGTCTCATGCTCGTGAGTCCTTTTAAGGTGTACAAGTAATGTTAAGTTTTTCAACAATAGTCTTTCTATTAGTTATGAGTAAAGTTGCATACTATTGAACATCTCCAGATTATGCATATTAGAAAAAAATTTTACTAAATTGTTGTTGTTATCTTGTTTTAAGCTAATGTAATTTTATAAAATTTTCTAAATGTAGCTTGTATTAAAAATAGAAAATGAGGTGTTAAACATAATTTAATTTTATTTAAACATGAGCTAGAATTTCTCCAATTATCAATTATTCTTAAAAAGATACTAAATATATAAGGAAAGATCAATTTAAAAATTGAAGTCATTTGCAACATTCCCTATTGAACAATAATATAATAACATATATCCTAACCAAATTGTCCCAAATTGTTTTAAGAGGAAAATAGGAGACAAATATTATTTTCTTCTTAAAATTAAATCAACCGGAAGAGAAAGAGATTATTGGGATCGCAATCTGATAAATTAACAATAAAAAATTAACAATCTTCAGGTTTTTTTTCCCCTCTCTCTCTCTCTTTTTTCCAAATCAGAAAGTTGTAGATTGACAACAGATCTCGATTATCAACCCAAAACGGAGCAATCTCGCCGGATATTGCCGGTTTTGTTAGTCTTAATTCCGATCCGACCCAATTTAGTAATGGCATTGATAAAGGCTACTTGAAACGCCGTGGAATTGCTTGCCCATGCGTTGACTGTGGGTCTGGACCTGAGGTCCGTGTACAAGACCTGGTCCGATGTGAAGAGTCCCATGCCCTGTACTAGGTTCTTGTAGTACATGTTGTCGAAGGCTCTGGGTGTGTTGGGGTCCATGTTAATTGCTACTCTGGGGTCAACTTTCTTCGGGCACAGTTGTTTTAACACATTTGCGTATGTCTTGTTAAGGGTAGGATCCACCAAAGTTCCAGTGCTAAAGTTGTATATCCTGTTGGAGAACCTGTCGCAATGAGAAAATCCAACGGTGTGTGCGGCTGTAGGAAAATAAGCATATATTAATATTTTTAAACAAAATCCTATATGATATTAACAATAATTCAATAATTAAAATATTGAAATAAAAATATACTTATCTCCAAAGAGAACATTCATTTCCTAATGCTTTCCAACTAATGCTAGGTATATAATTATAAAATCAATTTTAATGAAAACTTGTATTTTAGTCAAGTATAATCTTTTTCGTAGATACATCAAATTCTGAAAGAACAGGTGCTTTTAGGAGGTCTTCTCCTTAACATGACTACTAAATCTTCACTTTGAATAATCTTAAAGGGCGTGCTTAATAAATTAACATTATACAATTAAAATTTGTATTTAATAAGAAAATGAACAACTCATTTCGTTACCAAAATGAATTAATCCGGTTGAGTAAGTGTTTTCAATTTCACGTGTTAGAGCATGATTGATACTTCACAGGCTGTGGAAAATGGTCTGTGGGGTACCTGAGAGAGCGATCATATCTAACTGAGAGAGCCCGTTAGCTGAGAACATCGAGTTGAGCTGAGTCAAGTTGAAAGTTGGTTTGGGCAGCTTCCCATTCACACTGGTGTTTGTTGAGCTTAAACCATCAAATCTTCCCAATTCCACAGCATACGAAGGACCGCCAACCTGTATGGAAAATCACATTCAACAGATGAATTAATCAGCCATAAGATTATTGTATCAAATGACTTGGAATTGAGTGACGAGAATAATAAGCATACTAACCAGGGCAATTACATCCCTTGTGGCCATGGCGAGAATATCAGCACACGAGACCTTGTTTCTGCAACTTGGGACAGCATCAACTGCTTGTTTGGCTTTGATCACGGTGTCAAATCCATCTCCGGCGAGTGACAGATTGTCAGGGTGGTCCTTCTCCGCCGTGTTGGTTGCATTTGATGCAACCATAATCGAAGCATCACAACCCTGTCCATACAGAACAGGTACACAAACTTAAAACTTCATTTTATCATGATTAAGTTGGTCTAATTAATAGGCCTGTCAGTGTCATTGAAGCCATTACCTGGACCATGCAATCATGGAAATAGAGGCGAATGGTTGCTGGAACTGTGACAAAAGTCTGATTAAATTTCGCACGAACTGCATCTCTAACGATCTTTTCCACGTTCGGACAAATGCTGGCGTAATAGTTTTGTTTGAGTTGGGCTGATATGGTGGCAGGAAAGGGGCAGAAAAACAGAGCAACTGATAAGACAATTAAAGCGTTGAACCGTCCCATGCTTTCCTCAAAAGATCGACCGAACTAGTTTTTGTTTCAGCTAGGATGTGCTGAGATTGAACACTGGAGTTCGGTATATATACACAAAGGGAAGTGGCTTAACTTGAGGCCGGATAGACTAGGATCTTTTCGCCAGCAAGGAAATTCTATTATTTAATGACATGAACCCAAGTTCGAAGGAGACTCCCAGCAATTTTTTTTACGGGTTATAACGTGTATTATTGGCCAACTTGGTCGGTTTTCTGACTACTTCCCTCGTTGTTGGTTTGAGTTGGAAAACCGTGTTTGCTTCTTTGAAAAACTTGGTTTAAGAAATGATAGAACTGAGAAAGGACAGAGGACTAAAATAGGAACTTGGAAGTAGCAGGCACGTTAAGGCTGTTCTACGTTGGAATTCGAACACCGAAAACAGTATGCATGTAAGCGCTGTGCTAGCTATTCATTTTCATTTTCACGTAAGAAGTGGAAAGAGAGTATGTTATTCAAATAGAGGCCTAAAAAGGTTTCAATCGATCACAATCCATCGTGCAAAGAACTGTAAAATGCTAATAAAAAGTTGGATATCTACCCGTAAAGATTACCTAAAACATTTAGATATCGATTGGTAGACTTATAAAGGAATCAAAATAAAAAAAAGTAGGGATGAATCAAAATTAAAAAAATAGGAATGAAAATAAAAGTGGGAATTAGAATAGGAATAAAATTGTTAATTAGGAGTGTTTATTATGCAAGCACTAAAATAAAATTATAGAAATTAATAGTTATATCAGTATTTCACATTAAATATTAATAATAATAATGAAATTTTTTTACTTATGTTTGATTATTATTTGATTGATTTTGTAAATATTTAATTAAAATTTTATATTATTATTAATTAAAAATTTTATATTATTATTATTAATTAAATTTTTGTATTTAATAAGTACATAATTAAAATTATTTTAATTATTCAATAAATTATTAGTTTTAAAATAATTTTGTATGATTTTTATAATAATAAATTTTAAAAACACAATGAACTTATTTTATGATATAAAATTATTTTAATAAAATAAAATAATTTTAAAAAAATGATGTGTAATGTTGATACTAATACCTTAAGAGGAAGAACGAATAAAAGTTTCAGTTGTGACTAAACACAAAAAGAAGAGAAAAAAAAGAGTTTCCTGATTTTTGATTCCAAGTTATACCCGCTTTATATTGGGAATAAAACTTAGGATTATTTAAAATTTATTACAATTATGTTAATCATTATCTTATCCATTACCAATAAGCAAAAATTAAGGAATGTAAGTTGCATATCCATTCTCACCTTCATTCCTAGTTACCAAAAGTTGCATACTCATTCTTATGTTTTCATTACTATTTACCAATTTAAAATTTAAAAAGAATCGGAATAGATTTACAGATTATGCGTGTTTGATATGTACAAGAATAAGATTATAGAAGTTAATAGTTACACTAGTGCTCAATATTAAATATTAAGAATGGTAGTGAAATTTTTACTTATGTTTAATTATTATGTGATTAATATTCTAAATAATTAACTAAATATTTTACATGATTATTAATTAATAAAAATTTATTTAATAAATAAATAATTAAAATTTAATGATTCAATAAATTATTAATTTTAAATAATTTTGTATGAAGTTTTATAGAAATAAAATTAAAAAACTATAATGAACTTATTTTATGATATAAAATAATTGAAATAAAATAAAATAATTATTAGATAAAGTAATGTGCAATGTTAATAAAAATATGAATATACATGTTCGTGTACAAAAATAAAAACACGAATTTATCACAAAAGAAAAATAAAGAAATTAAAAATTAGAACAACAAAACTAACCTAAAGAGATATGTTGATTAACAATGAGAGAGGAAGAGTGAATAAAGAGTTTCGGTTAAATCGGAAAAAAGAAGAAGTTATCTTGAATAAATATAACAGAAATATTCAAACTTTTACTCATTTTTAGTTATTATATAATTTATTTTGTACGTAATTAATTAAAATATTTTATAAATAATTAATAAAATTTCAATGTTTTATAAAGTTATTAATTTTAAATAATTATGAAACGAAATAAGATAATTATTAAAGAAATTAATATAAAAGATAATTTTGATGATAATATTATGATAAGTATCAATATCTTCATAGTAATATTTTGATATTAACTTGATAATATTTTAATAATATGTTTAATCTCTTATTCTCGACATATACTCACATCCTCCTAAAAATAAAAGTCCGAATGATTAAGATTTATTTTAGTTTTGTCATTTATTATTTTATCTATTAAAATAATCGAAAAATTAAAATTAAGAATAAAATTGCATTTTCATTCTCACCTCTTTATTATTACTTATCAAACAAGATAGGTTTACACAATTATAATTTTAAGGTTGGGATTCAAATTATTATCATAATGTATAAAAAATTATATTCGTAACATCTATTATTATAATTATCATAAGAACTTATAATTTGCAATTTAATTAAATCATTAATTAAATGTATGAACTACATAATACTTCATTTTGTTATTCATTTTGTGATCTTCTGCTCCATCACAAGAAGGAAGACCTGCAACCTCTATGAAGTGAAAATCTTCGGGCTATCCCTCACCATATTACTCGCCCCTCTAGCTCTTGGCTGCAACCCGACTTGGCTGGTACAAGTTTGCTATCCGGACCTTCCATTATTGACAACAGCTTGAACGTTCCGTTACCATCCCAAACTTTTCTCAACTCTTTCTTAGGGGCACACAAGTATGGGGATCAAATGGGTCTAATGCAAAGCAGTATGGATATGGACCAGATGGGCGGGACTCAGTTACTTTCCAATGGGCCTAGTGAAGATGATCCAATTGACAACCATGATGAGGGGAAAAAACGAGCACGGGTCAGGTCTATATCGGTTTCCGTTTCTAACTTCACAGATTTGGTAATCAACACCACTTCTAAACTAACGGTCGAACCCGTTCAGCGGGTCGACCGACCATCATGAAAATCCTCAGTTGAAACTGCAGAGGGGCGGAGAATCCCTCTGCGGTTCGGGCTCTTCGGGAGCTTGTCCGAAGCTATCGCCCGATAATTTTGTTTTTAATGGAAACTAAAGTTCATGGTCGTTGAATGGAAGTGTTACGCAGTTAACTCAGTTTTGCACATTGTTTCTCTGTAGACAGTATTGGCATTGGTGGGGGTCTATCTATTTTCTGGTCCACGGATATTCAACTTCATGTTTCCGGTTACTCTTCTAACTTTATTGATTGTGAGATCAGATCTGATGGTACACAGTGACGCCTGACTGGTTTTTATGGCTTCCTGGAAAGAACTCGGAGACGGGCTTCTTGGAACCTCTTGCAGGCTTTGGCAGCTAGGAGTCAGCTTCCTTGGTTGTGTTGTGGGGATTTCAACGACATTGCGGCTTTGTATGAAAAATTGGGTGGTCCCCCTCGACCTTCTCATTTAATGACGGGTTTCCGTGAAGCCTTGAGTGATGCTCATCTTTCATATATTCTGCAGGTAGACTCGTCTTTCACCTACACCTACAAGGAAGGTTCTGTAGCTTGTGTTAAGGAAAAGCTTGATAGAGCATGTTCTATCGCCGAGTGGAGCTCTTTGTTTCGTGATGCTATTTGTTCGGTCCTTGTCGCCCCAGTTTCAGATCACTCTCCTTTATTGATTGACACTGCTAGCACTAGTTCGGAAGGGGTTCATCGGCGATTTTGTTTTGACAACTCCTGGCTTTCTGAACCTGATCTTGGAGAAACAGTTGATAGGGCTTGGGCAACAGGGGCTACTTTATCTTTCTTCAACCGTACATCTTTGGTCGTGGATCACATACAGTTATAGGGTAAGCAATGTAATCAGTTAAGGTGTGCCCAAAAGGAAACAATTAAAAGACAGTTAGGAGAGGACCAACATACCATCGACCCAGCCGAGATTCGACGTTTAAAAGGCAAATGGAATGCAATCTTAGAGGCGGAGGATGTGAGATTAAAACAGCAAGCTAAAGCGTTTTGGTTTCGACATGGTGACAAAAATACCAAATATTTCCATAACAGTATTAAAGCCCGCAAGAAGAGGAATCGGATCACCAAACTAACTGATGATGCTGGGAACATTAAGTCAGATGAACCTGCTATTTGTGGGATGATTCACACTTATTTCTCTAATCTTTTTCAGGCCACTGAGTTTTCCACTGGCGCAGTGCTTCGACTTGTTAAACCTTTGGTTGATGAATCGGCTAACAATGCACTTATTGCTCCATTTTCGGATGAGGAATTCCGAAATGCTCTCTTTCAGATGGATCCCAATAAAGCGCCAGGTCCAGATGGCTTAAACCCTGCTTTTTTCCAAAAATTCTGGAGCACTATTGGTGGTGACATATGTCAGGCTTACCGTGAGTGACTTCAACTTGGTACCCTTCCACCGTCTTTGACTACTACTCTTATTGTCTTAATTCCAAAATGTGATAATCCTCTACATGTTACTGAATTTCGACCAATTGCGTTATGCAATGTGATCTATAAGATATTGTCAAAAGCTTTAGCCACTCGATTGAAGAGCCTTTTGCCTACGATTATCTCTTTAAACCAATCTGCTTTTTTTCCTGGAAGATTAATTATGGATAATTTTATTGTGGCTTCTGAGACATTACATGGTTTAAAGCAACGTTCCAGGGGTAATTTGAGGTCTTGTGCACTAAAGATTGATATAGCCAAAGCTTATGACAGAGTCAGTTGGGACTATTTGCTTGCTATGTTGTCAGCTCTTGGCTTTTCTGCTGTTTGGATCAAATGGATGAGAATGTGTATCTCTAACATTAGCTATATGCTTTCAGTAAATGGAACAGAGGTGGGCCCTATTATCCCGAGTCGGGGGCTACGACAAGGGGATCCTCTCTCCCCCTATTTGTTTCTGATTTTCGCAGAGAGTCTCTCCCTTTTGTTGAAAGATGGTGAAAGGCGTGGGGTGATTCATGGCTGCCGGGCAAAGTTGGGTTGTCCTAGGATCTCGCATCTATTCTTTGCTAATGACTCACTCCTCTTCTTTAATGGTACGGTCTCTGAAGCTACCCAAGTTAAGCACATTTTGGGCGTTTATGAAGCAGCTTCGGGTCAGTCCATCAATTATTCTTTTTAGCCCATGTATTGCCCTGGATGTTAAACAGGCCATCTCTACTTTACTTGGGGTGCACTTACCTTCGGGTCAGAGTCATTATTTGGGCTTACTTTCTCTCCTTGGTCGTAGTAAGAGGCATATTTTCTCTTTCCTCAAGGACAGAGTTTGGAAGCGTATCAACAATTGGAACAATCATTTTTTTTCCCGGGTAGGTAGGGAGATCTTAATCAAGGCTGTCATTCAAGATATCCCTACTTATTGCATGAATGTCTTTCTCATCCCTATTGCTACTTGTTTTGAGCTCCAAGTTTTGATGAATAAATTTTCATGGGGCGGATGTCGAGAAGGTAGTAGGGGTATTAATTGGCTGTCATGGGATCGTATGTGTTGTGCAAAGTCTATGGGCGGCATGGGTTTTCGAGACCTCCGATGTTTTAATACTGCTCTTTTGGGGAAACAAGGATAGAGACTTATTGTTGACACTAACACCCTTTCGTACCAGGTTCTCAAAGCTAAATATTTCCCTCGGGGGGACTTTTTGACAGCTCGGTTAGGTACTAACGATAGCTTCATTTGGAAGAGTGTATTGTTTGCTCAAAGAGTATTGTTAAGGGGGGTCAGGTGGAGGATCAGGGATGGTCAACATATCTTTGTTAATAAGGATCCTTGGATCCCCAAGGCTGGTGGCTTCCATCCAGATGATGGCCCTATGGCCATTCCTAATGCTATGCGTGTATGTGATTTGTTCATTCCTGGAGAGCGGCAGTGGGACCTTGCGAAGTTGCTATCCTATTTTATTATTGATGATGTGCATGCTATCCTAGGTATTCCTTTGAGCATTCGCCCCACACTTGATTAGCTCATTTGGATTTGTGATCGTAGAGAGATTTATTCGGTTAAAACTGCTTATTATGAGGCCCTTGAGGATTTGGGAGATCGTAGGCAACGGGTACAAGGCTTTGTCTAGAAGCAAATCTGGTCCCTTGATGTTCCTCCAAAAGTACGCGATTTCCTATGGTGGTGTTGCCGTGGCGTGTTACTTACTAAAGATAATCTGCAACTCCGAGAAGTGAACGTTGACTTACATTGCTTATTTTGCCATGAATATGAATCCATGCAGCATGTGTTCCTTGACTGTCCTATGGCAAAAGAGTTATGGAGGTTAGCGGGCTTAGTTCTACCATCCTCTTTATCATCTTTTTAGGATTTTTTTGCCTATGTCCTTGAGATAGCAGGAAGAGATCGTGCCGCTAGAATCGGGATTCAGGCATGGAAGTTTTGGTTGGCACGAAATGACAAGTTATGACATGATAAACAAGTCACGCCACACCAGATTCATATACGAGCTAATTCTTACTATTCGGACTTCCAGGAGATCTTGTCGGGTGGTACTACCCGAACTGTTGCTTTCCCGCTACCATTGTGTTTTCGGGCGACTGCCGCAATGACGTTGTCCTCTCATTGGTTGGCTTTCATTGATGGTTCAATCTTTGCCGATGCTGGCCTTCTTGGATTTGGCATTTTATTTGAAGACGGTAAAGGATCATTTTCATTAGCCCTTTCGGGCTACGAGGACAGCAATGACAGTCCTGCAATGGCGGAGACGCTTGCTCTTCGATAGTGTTTGTTATTTGCTCGTGATGGCATGCTACAAGCAGTCTCTATTTTTACTGATAGTCAACTCCTTATTCATGCTTTGAACTCCAGGTCTTTGGATTTTTCTTATTTTGGTCTTATCATTTCGGACTGTAAGGATATTTTATGTACTAGAACCGATATCTCTGTTTCTTGGATTAGGCGTTCGGAGAATGGGGGAGTCCATTCTCTTGCTCGAACATCTATTCTCCATAGCTGTTTTCAGGTGTAGGTTGATATATCTGCCTATATTTTGGATCATTATTTTTCGAGATAATAGTTATTTCTCTCTTTTCAAAAAAAAAAAAAGAGACATGATTAATCTCTAACAATCCTTTTTCTGGCTTTCTTTTTTTCTTGTAAATCGGTAATGACTTCCTTAACCTTGATTAGATGGTAATCAGTATCTAGTTAGGTGTTACGGTCTTGTCTTCTTAGAACTTTGAAGTTTTGAACATGCGTACAAGCGCCCAAAACAAGCAAGCTGCCTGTGAACATCAACTGCACTGTGTATTATGTGTGTGGATATCATTATTAATTAAAGATGCTATATCTTTTGGAAGTTTTATCCCAGAGGTGGTGACTGGTGAGCTTTTCTTGACCTGTTCGTGGAAACTTGGTCCAACGTGGGGAGAAAAAAGTATTTAAGAGCGAAAATGGATAGACTTAAACAACCATTAATTAATAACAACTTGATGAATCCGTTGGGTTGTAACTGTCCTTAAATGTTTAAATGTTGCCTTCTAACATCAAAGCTTGAGTTGTTACATAACAATATATTAATTACACTATTGATCGTTATTTAAGGCAAAACGAACGGAGATATGTGATAAAAGAAAAGAACCGACCAGATGCTGCTTAGCTCCTTTAGATCTTGTCAGACATGCATGTGGCTACAATATATACGTTGAAGATGAAATCTGGCACAAGATCAAATCACAAATCTCCGTAAGTTTAAACATTACTCGAGGGAGGGGCCATTCAGTTTCGTCATAGGAAATGCTGTTCCTCTTTTGTGGAAAAGACTTTTACTCTCTGTAAACCTTCGCAAAAGAGTTCAGAAGTTCCTGTTTAAGAATGTCATTTCTGATAACAGCTTTCCGATGTACTAAAAGCATACCATTCTGATATCTCCTTGAAGCGTGCTGGCAGAGTTAATGAACTCGTTATTATTAAAGGGGAAGGGAAAGTTGGAACACCGCAATAACTATCACTTAATATCATAATTAAACGATTGAACCAACTCACAAACAGCCTGCTTGGAATGTAGGGAAATTGAATTCAATTCCTTTGTTTGGAGCTAAAAAAAAAAAAAAAAATTGAATTCATGTATGGATTTAAAACTCACCTCCTTTATAAATTGAATTCACGTTATCATTCACGTAAATTGAACTCCTTTAACGGGTCAGCGCCATTCTTTTTTTCTCAAACATATTTCAGCGAATCTGTGCAACTAAAAAGTGCTGCAAGTGAAAGCTTTTTGTTAAATTCACTTGCCGCATGTTTTCAGTTATACGTTGATTATTAGTATTAATAATATTATAATTATATAATTATATTATAGTATTAATAATATAATAATATTGATTATTAGTATTAATATATAATAATAAATGACTTAATTTAACATTTTAAACTTAATTTATTGTTAATTATTAATATATGATAAGTTAATTTATTAATAATTATTAGTAAAATAAATTTAATATGTAATATTAGATATTTATTTATACTTTTATATAGATAATGATATGTAAATAAGATAAATCCATAAAATGATAAGAATTTCATAATTTATGTATTAATGACAAAATAATCAAGCTTCTCTTCCTCTTCGATTGGTTTTTAGCATGTTTAATTTAATTTAAATATTTATATTTTAAAGTAAAATATTTATTTAAGAAAGTCAACGTTCGATTTGAGTTTCTTTGTTTAGAAAATTAGAAATTATTGGCAATTTTTAACATTAATGTAGGTAATAATATTGATTATTAGTATTAATATATAATAATAAATGACTTAATTTAATATTTTAAACTTAATTTATTGTTAATTATTAATATATGATAAGTTAATTTATTAATAATTATTAGTAAAAATAAATTTAATATCTAATATTAAATATTTATTTATACTTTTGATAGAAATAATGATATGTAAATATGATAAATCAATAAAATGATAAGAATTTCATAATTTATGTATTAATGACAAAATAATCAAGTTAATTATTAATTATTAAAAGGGGAGTTATAAATAAAATTGAGAAAATTGGTAATTTTATTTATTGGTGTTATTATATAAAATATAATAATTTAATAAAACAATTAATTTACTATTGTATTAACTAATAACATTAATTTTAGTCGTGGTAAATATGTCATATGAAATAATTGAATTCAATTTTAATATTATTGATTTGTTTCAAACAATATAATTGAATTCAATTATAATATTAGTGAATTTGTTCCAAACAGTATAAATTGAATTCAATTCAATATCATTAATGTAATTGAATTCAATTCGTTAATGAATTAAATTCGAAGGTTTCTAAACATACTGGAAGAAAAGGAGAGAAATGACTCGTAGGGATTGAACCAAATTGACACTAAGCCAATTTCATTAAAATTTCATAAATAGATCATCAAAGATACAATTAATAACTTGCTTTTATTGTCAAATGACAGAGACTATCTTCGGGTCACTAGGTCATGGGCTATGAGACTTGGAAAATCATACTCGTGGGCCACACTAATAAGCATCATATACAAGGGCTACACACTACACAAAGCTACGAAGCAACGCAAACCTTTTTCCTTTTACTCTTATTCAATCGTTTTGTACAGATGTCTCTTAACTGTATAGTGTCCTTTTCTGTTACAGTAGATAATGACTCTAGCCAATAGCATGAATAAAAGTTTAATATAAAAGTCCTCCTTGTACGCACCGAAAACATGATAAAATATGTTTTTCTTCATCTACCTTTACATACTTTTCATGGTATCAGAGCCTAAGGTCTGATCCAAGCTAACCTATACCCAAAATGTCTAACATAGCAGACGATAGTGAAGCCAGTAATCTCACACAAACCCCTGACCTAGAAACATACTCCATCACAAACACAAAAAAACCTGGAGCTCCTCTAGTCACTACCCTATTCAATGGTAATAATTACCTAACTTGGAGCAAGTCCATGATGATAGCTCTATGTGCCAAAAACAAACTATCCTTCATTGATGGAACGTGTGTACATCCTACGGAAGACAGAGAGCACTCCTTGCCAGATGGAAATGTGTAGACTCTATGGTGAAGTCATGGATCCTCAACTCCATGATTAAGGAGCTAAGTGATGCCTTCTTATCATTCTCCACAGCCAAAGAACTCTGGGAAGAGTTGAGAGAGAGATTTGGTGAGGCCAATGGGCCACTGCTGTATCAAATAGAAAGAGAAATCAGTTCCTTTAAATAAGGTAATCTCACCATTTCTGCATATTACACAAAACTAAAGAAACTTTGAGATGATTTAGCTAGCCTAAGCCTCATACTCACATGCACTTGTGATGCGCCCAAAGCCATTACTATCAAGGAAAATACAAATAGACTAGTGCAGTTTCTGAAGGGATTAAATGAGGATTATGACCATGTGGTCAACCAAGTCATTCTAATGGAATCATTACCCATGGTCAACAAAGCTTTTACTATGATGCAAACAGTAGAGAGGCAAAAGACAGTGAGTTCCAACCACGATAGCAATATAAATGTAGCTATGATGGCACGATAAACCAACTTCAACTCCAAGAAAGGTGGAAGAAACACCAGAAAGACATTCAATAAGAAGGAAGACAAATATTGTGAAAAATGTGAGAGATCGGGACATACCATCTAAACTTGATTCAAGATCCATGGAGTGCCTGATTGGTACAAAGAGCTAACCGGCCAGAGGAATAAAGTCAATCTTGTTACTGCTGCTGATACTCCTGTAGATACTCCACATGAACTTAATGAGTAGAATGAGAAAATTAGACATATTTCACAAGGCTTGGCCACCTTCATTCAACAGGAGATATCTAAGGCTATTAAAGGAAAGGCCATGGGTGAGGTAAAGTTTGGCGGGCTTGTAAATTTTGCAGGTAATAGCATGAGTCACAATAATGGTCATAATGCAGAAAATAAATGCATGTGGTTGGTTGATTTAGGTGCTTCATCTCACATGGTAATAGATCTTATTTTTTTGCAATAAATATGAACCCAACAACTTGTATGAACCAGTAACACTACCAGATGGCACAAAGCAACATGTGAAACACATATTTGAAGCCTCTGTTGGAGACAAAATTACTCTTGATGAAGTTCTACATATCCCTCATTTCTTCAAGAATCTACTCTCTGTGCACAAACTCATAACATAAAATGACATTACAGCTATTTTCATATCTAATGAATTGTTTTTGCAGGACCTTCAGACTAACAATGTTATAGCAGTTATTAAGGCCAGAAGTGGGCTGTATGAGCTGACAGAGGACAACTTAATACCTCCAGGAACCTTGAGAGGAACCTCCCTAAATTTCTACCAAAGTCAAAATTTTGTGTTTATTGTTACTTTTTCTGTTAATACCTGGCATAGTAGAATGGGGTATGTTTCTAAGGTAAAGATGCAACATATCAATGAAATCAAAGGCTTTAAATCCGATTTATTCAAATGTCGAATCTATCCTATGGCAAAACAACACAGAAAGCCTTTCCCTAAACCCAAAATACAAACCACTAAACCCCTTGAGGTCTTACACATGGATCTATGGGGCCCTTATAGGGTACCTACCCTAAATGGATCTCAATTTTTCCTAACCATTGTAGATGACTACTTTAGAGCCACCTGGACCTTTTTACTCAAGCACAAAGACAAAACATATCCTACCATAACCCAATTTATCCAATCAATAGAAAAACAGTATGATGCAAAGGTATTTAGAGTCCAAACAAACAATGAGAAAGAGTTTATAAATCATGAGTGTAGAAAACTCTTTGCAGATATAGGAATAATGCATCAAAAAAGCTGTCCATACATTCCACAACAGAATGGAGTGGTGAAAATCAAACACAAACACTTCTTACAAATCACAAGAGCCCTACTGTTTACAACAAACTTACCAAAATCATAATGGGGAGAGGCTCTTCTCACTGCTACCTACCTCTTAAATAGAATTCTCACCAAAGTCCTGTAATGGCAAACCCCATATGAGAAGCTACACTAAAAAAAAAAACCAACCTATGCACACTTGAGAGTTTTCGAATGCCTATGCTTTGCTTTAGATAAAACACTCAACAAGACAAAGCTAGACCCTAGATCCTTGAGGTGAATTTTTCTAGGATATATGTCGAATTACAAAGCCTATCGAGTCATGGATATCAACAAAAAAAAAACCATCTTCAGTTCAAGAGATATCACCTTCCATGAAAATATATTTCCTTTTGCAAATACAACTACAGCCCCTAAACCTAACCCTTTACCCTTTTTCCTTAATAACACAGCAGACAATGATGATATGCAAACAGTAGCACAAGAAGACATGCCAGGGTTGCCAAACTCACAAAGCATTGAGCACACACCAGAATTAACAGACACACAACCTCAACCAGACATTGTCATCAACCAAAACACAACTACAGACAACAATGTGAGGAGAAGTCAAAGAATCCATACCACACCAAAATACCTTGAAGACTACATCCACCAAGCTTCTGCTCATCACTCCACTTCTGCCCTAGATAATGCTAACAACATTTTTAATTTTTTGGTCCTGCAGGAACAACAGAAGACAAAGACTCAAGATTCCATATTGCACACAAACCAAAATACAAAGAATTCATAAGGAATGTGTCTGCTATTTTTGAACCCATGTCTTATGAGACAGCTAGAAAGTCAAAAGAATGGGGGGACTCCATGGATGCACAGATAGAAGCCTTAGAAGACAACCATACTTGGGTTCTCACACAGGTGCCTAAGGGGAAGAGAGCAATAGCATCAAAATGGGTCTACAAAGTCAAATATAATCCAGATGGTACTGTTGACAAGCTAAAATCAAGGCTGGCGGCAAAAGGGTTCAATCAAAGAGAAGGTGTGGACTACTAAAATATTTTTGCACCTGTAACTCGAGTTGTAACAATAAGGACATTCCTAGCTATAGCTACAATGAAAAAATGGCCTATACTGCAATGTGACATAAATGATGCTTACCTACATGGTCATATAGAGGAAGAACTATACATGCTACCATCACAAGGTTACAAGAAAGCCAAGGAGGGAGAAGTTTGCAAACTAATGAAATCCATTTACAGACTCAAACAAGCAGGCAGGCAGTGGCACAAGGAATTAACAATGAAGTTCAAGCAATTGGGGTTTGAAAAATCAGAGGCAGATTATTGCCTATACACCAAAGGCCAAGGTTTAAATTTCATTGCCATCATCATCTATGTGGATGATATCCTTATTACTGGAGCAGAGGAAAATCGCCTAATTACTGTTAAACAAGATCACAACAAGGCATTTACAATCAAGGACCTAGGATATGCAAAATTTTTCCTAGGAGTTGAGATAGCTAGATCAGAAGCAGGAATGACTTTCAGTCAAGGTAAGTACGTAAGGGATATTCTACAAGAGACTAATTTGCTTAATTGCGAGCCATGTGTGACACCTATGGTACCAGGAAGAAAACTTACCATCGATGTGGGAGCTGCTCAAAGACTCGGAATACTACAGGAGGATCATTGGAAGATTGCAATATCTGAGTTTTACGAGACCAGATCTTACCTACATCACACAACAACTAAGTCAGTTCATGAAAGCACCGATACAATCACACTGGGATGCTTTCAAACACGTCCTTAAATACCTCAAAGGAAAACAAAACCAAGGACTATTTTACGTAGCAAACTCAGATTTAAAACTCACCGCATACTCAAATTTAGATTGGGCGAGCTGCATTTTAAACCAACGATCCCTAACCAGATTTTGTGTGTTCCTCGACAAATCTTCCATCTCCTGGAAGACAAAGAAGCAAACCACAGTCAGTCAGTCTTCAGCGAAAGTAGAGTATTGAAGCCTAGCTTCAACCACATGTGAGCTCAAAGGGTAAATTTTGAACTACTTCCGAATACAAAATCACGATGTCATACCTCTATTTTGCGATAGCCAAGCCGCGATTCACATCTCCAGAAACCCCATCTTCCACGAACGTACCAAGCATCTTGAGATAGATCTCCACTTGGTGCGTGATGTGACGACTTTAGGGTTCATCTGTCTTTGACACATCCGAAGCCAGCAACAAGTAGCAGACTTATTTACGAAACCACTTACCGCACGCACCTTTACTGATTTACTCCTCAAGTTCGGACCCGTCATCTTCTTCGGAGCTTCAATTTGAAGGGGGTGTTAAATGACATAGACTATCTTCGGGTCATTGGATCATGGGCTATGAGACCTAAAAAATCATAGACATGGGCCACACTAATAAGCATCACATGCAAGAGCCACACACTACACAAAGCTTTTTCCTTTTACTCTCATTCAGTATTTTTGTGCAAATGTCTCTTAGTTGTATAGTATCCTTTCCTGTTACAGTAGATAATGACCCTAGCCAATAGCGTGAATAAAAGTATAGTATAAGAGTCCTCCTTGTACACACCAAAAACATGATGAAATACATTTTTCTTCATCTACTTTTACATACTTTTCATTAATCAAATTTCTTGTACTTCATTATTTTTAAAAAAATAAACTTTTTAAGTGAGAAACTTGTTGGGAAGTTGGCGACATTGTTCTTGAGTATCTATCTGTGGATATAAATCTAAATACATATAGATATTCGGGTACCCTTACGAATCTTAATTGTGAAAATATAGAATCCAGAGTGTTAGTTTGTTGTTAACGTGATTTCTACTCTTGACGCAGCCAGTAAGTTAGCCCAAGTAAATCATATCAAACCAAACATCAATGATGGAAGAAGATCATGAAGAAGACTCATAAGCACGTCTTGATGCGTGAACACAACAAGAGGAATTGGAAGAGATGAAAGTGAGTTAATATAATCTATAATTTTGGTGCTTAATTGTTTTTATTCTCAAAGTTCTTGTAAGTTCTAACTCAGGCTAGATTCTAGGCCCACTTACTTGATTCGCGTGGATTAGTTTGATTAGGCCGAACACCCCTAATCAAACTAACTTCAATCATGAGCACAGGAGCTCCACATACCTTGTTATACACAGCAAATTGCCTAGCCAAGAAACGTAATTATACATCTATAATGCATTATATATGTCTAATGATAGGTCTCCTTCTCCTATTGTTTTTCGATAGTCGATACAAAAGTGAGACTAAGCACCAACTTTTAGTAAATGTACAAAAGTTATTAACTTGTCAGTGTAAGTTTCTTTCTCTGAATGACAAATCCTGTAAATGTGTTTAACCAACAATTTTAAATACTATTTTCCAATGCATCTGAATTTTGTTAGGAAACTCTGCCATTCTTATTAATACTTTATTTTACCTAATGAGATTTCCACTCATAATCTAGATATACTATCCTTGTGTCAAATAACTCATGAATTTAATTATTAAATACTAAAATAAGAGAATATAATTATAGTGTTATATTTAATAAAAGGACAAAAAATTCTTTACATGCCATGATATTTATTTTATTTTTATTTTTGTATAATGTGAAACTTATAATCATTATCTTTTAAATGCATATTAAATAAAATTTAAAATATAAACATAATAACCTGTAAATCACATATATTAAAAATATTATATTGATTTAAGTGACTCTTTAGAATCCAAACTCTTATAATACAAAGAATCTTTAATACTTAAAGAGTCTTATAGAGAATTCTTGCTGATAGATATATACTATTAACCATGCAAATGTAATAGTATAGTCTTTGGATGTTTTCATTGAACAATTATTTAATTATATTCAATTGGACATTTGCATAATATGAATATGTGTTAGTATATTTTGTATGTATCTAATTGGACTAAGTTGAGAATGGTTATTTTATACTGACTATTAAAGCATATTATTGAGGATATTAGAAATAAGATTTATGTTTTAATCTTGATTTAGTTAATATGAGCAAATATACATTGTCTTGTGCTTTAATTCATTAAAGAGTGAGTTTCAATTATCGGGACAATAATACTTGGTGAATTGGGGAAAGGCAATTTGTATTTGTGAAATATTAATTAATGATGGAATCCATGTCTCGGTATAGAGATTAATGATGCACTTTAAATAAGCTTATAAGGTTTCATTGTGTAAACCCTATAGGTGGATTTATAATCCGACACACGAAATAAGTTGAACGACAATCTTAAAGATTAAAATTATTATTTAAATAAATTGTCGGTAATTTATTTTATTTAACAAACATCTATAATCTTAACATGAGAAACATAATTTATTATGTTGTGGAAAGTTAAAATTAATAGGAGTTAAATTATAAATTTTAGTGGAATAATTTATGATTAATTATAATAAGAATATACAGTTGTGGAAAGTTAAAATTAATAGGAGTTCAATTATAAATTTTAGTGGAATAATTTATGATTAATTATAATAAGAATATACAGTCCTGTATAAATTCTTATTATAATTTTAGTCTTATTAATTTTTTCCCGTGGTCCCTGTCGTGCCTTAATTGTTTGGATCATACATGTGTTATTTGTAATTTAAATAAGCAACATATTATTTTAAATAAAAATTTATTTATTAATATTTTAAATTAAATAGAAAAATCTATTCATTTAAATTACAAGCTGCATATAAAGGGAAAAATCATATAATCTTATCGATAATTTCTTATGTGGAAAGGAGAGGTTTTTTTCGATATATATAAACTTTTCTTCCTATTGAAGAGAAGTGATGATTATTCGGAAAACACAGAGAGAAAACAAAAACTCTCTAGAAAACACATGATCTATTCCTTCTGCCCATCCAGAAACAAGGATTACAGAAACAATTGAGGTTAAAAAACAAAAAGCTATAAGGATAAGAAGATTTGTAGAAAGAAGTTTTTGTGGAAAGAAGATTAATTAGTGATTTTGTGCTTTAACATGTTTGTCTTGTTTCGATTTTTGTGATTGGTTTGCCTATATATGTATTTCTGATCCTCAGTTGCTTCCACTGTGAATACTATTGATTCCATTAATTGGCATCAGAGCCCTGGAAATATGTATATAAGTGGCCTGTTTTTTTTTTTTCCCACGAATTGTGTTTATGGTTTGTTCTTTTTGATGTTGCCATGAGCACTTATGTTTATGTGTTTCGGAAAAACATTTTGTGTACAATGGATTTTATGAAATTGTTTTTTCTAGCAAGGATGCGGAAAAGTTTTTCGTTTATAATTTGATTTGTTTTTTTCGTTTATGTGAAAAACGATTTCCTATGTGTTCCTGTTCAATTCATTTTTTCGAACCATATTTGGGAGGACAAACAAGAACACATCTCCCACTTGTATAAAAATCGTTTTCATGAAAACTGAAAACGATTTTTGTATTAAAAACAAAATGGTGTTGTTGTTTAATGTGAAAGTTAAAACGTTACGTTAAGCAACACATCGTTTTCTGTTTTCATGAACAATAATACAAAACATTGTTTTCTGTTTTCAAGCAAGGGTGAAAACGATTTTTGTATTAACGTGAAAGTTGAAACTCTTATAAATCGTTTATAATAATAAGCAAAATGGCAAAAGTTTTATGTATATGGAAAATGGAAAACGATGTGTATGTGGAGAATGGAGAATATCGTGTTTTGTTGAACATGAAAAGTGAACATCGTGTGCATCGTTTTTCATAAAAACATTTTTGTTGGAAATTTTTGTATGATTAGCATCGTTTTCTGTTTTCATATGAGAGTGAAAATGTTTATTATTAAAAAAACTCAAAATGGTCCTGAAAGTTTTTTGTGTTTATATACAAACTATTTTTTTCCTTTCAGGCCCTGGATGTTTCTAAGTTTTTTAAACAAGTCTGGAAAATTTTCATCTTAGCCTAGAAAGTTGTTGTTTTGTTGCAAAATGATCTAAAATATTTCTTAATTTTGAAAAATGGCCTAGAATTTTTTTGTAAATTAAATTCTTTGTGATTTTTTATAAATTCTTCTAGAAATTTGTTGTTTATTAAATAATACAATCAAATAAAATTTATTTTAAATTAAAAAGGTATTTTTTGGTTATTTGCAAGTTGTGACTACTAGCATATTCTTTCCCACCAAAAAATGATATGTATTTGTGTATCACTGGATCCAGTCTAGATTTGTTTGTATTATTTTGACTCTCCATCGGAGTAATTTAATTAGGGGCATGAACTAGATGTATTGATTTTTCACTTATAATAGTTTTCTGGCATGTTTTTCCCATCGAGTAGTGTATATCAATTATTTTACTATTTATGCATGACATATGGTTAGTTTAATTCTCCCATTGAGATTGTTGTTCGTGAATGTCAAATATGCATAAGTGAATTTTAAGGTCATAGTTGTTTTATTCATTTATGTGTTAAAATTCCAAAAATATAATATTGTTATTATGCTTAATCTCAGTTCAATATGACATCCTTCAATCCTTTAGCCAACATCCTAACCCAAAACAAGCTTGAGGGTCCTAACTATGTGGATTGGAAAAGAAATTTGGACATTTTTCTTATTACTAAAGAGTACAAGTTTGTGCTCAATGAGCCGTGTCTTGAAAAACTCGGTGAGGGTGCCTCTGAAGAGGTTACCAAGGCTTACCAAAAATGGGTTAAAGCTGATGAGATGATGTGATGTTACATTTTGGCATCTATTTCAAATGTTTTGCAACATCATCATCAGAAGATGGACACAATTTACGACATCTTAGAGAATCTCAAGGAGATGCTTGGAGACCAGACTAGTGCAACCAAACATAATGCACTTAGGGAGATTCTTACTTCTAAAATGGAGGAAAGGAACTCCTGTTAGAGCCCATGTCTTGAAGATGATAAGTCTTTTGAATGACATGAAAGTTTTTGGTGCTGAGGTTGACAAGGCTACTCAAATTGAGATGGTCTTGAACACTTTTCCAGCCAGTTTTCAGCAGTTTTGTTTGAATTATAACATGAATAAGATGGATTTTACTATGTCTAAGTTGCTAAATGAGTTGGTAGCTGCTAAGACTATTATTAAGCAAGGAGCTACACCTATTGTGCTTAATGTTGAACGAGATTCTTCATCTGCCCAAAAAAATGGTAAGAAAAAAAAGGCTCACAAGTTTAAGCCTAAAAAGAATGATGTAGCTAATAGTGCAAATGGTGCTATGAAAAAGCCCAAAGGCAAGTGTTTTCACTGTAATCAATGAGGTTACTAGAAGCAGCAATGTCCAACCTAGATAGCCAAGAAACAGCAAGGTACATCTCTTTTTTATTTACTGGTTGTTGAAACTTGTTTAGCGGTATTGACTACACTCCAATGGTGTGTAGACTCAGGAGCCACTAAATATGTCTGCAATTCTTTGCTAAGGTTTCAAGTAACATGCCAGTTAAGTGCAGGAAAAGTGAGCATTTTTCTGGGAGATGGCATCGAAGTTGCAGTTTTAGCTGTAGGGAATGTTACTTTAAATTTTAAGAATAATAAAACATTGTTGTTAAGTGATGTTTTGTATATTCTTTCAATTAGAGGGAATTTAATTTCTGTTTCTAGTTTGAGTAAGAACATATATTCAGTTTGTTTTAATAAATTTTATGATGATTCTGACGTTATTAAATTTAGAAAACAAATCATTTGCTCTGGCTAATTAATGGATGATCTATTTATTCTTAAAGATACACCTGAATTGCAACTTAATTCTGAAGTAAATAACTTTGATGTCGTTGTACTGTTAAAAAGAAAACGTTCTATTGAATTCAATCACACTTATCTTTGGCATTTAAGGCTTGGTCATATTAATTTAGATAGAACTTCTCGATTGGTCAAAGATGGACCTTTGAGTTCATTGAAAATGTAGGCACTACCAACCTGTGAATCCTGTCTGGAAGGTTAAATGACTAAGAGGCCTTTTCCTTTAAAAGGTAATAGGGCCAATGATGTTTTAAAACTCATTCATTCTGATTTGTGTGGCCTAATGAGTGTCCAAGCTAGGGGTGGTTTTGAGTATTTTGTGACTTTCACAGATGATTACTCAAGGTATGGATATATTTACCTATTGTGTCATAAGTTTGAATGCTTTGAAAAATTCAAAGTATTTAAGGCAGAAACGGAGAAGCGACCTGAAAATTATATCAAGCCATTACGATTTGATCGTGGTGGCGAATACCTCTCGAGGGAATTCATTGTTTATTTATCATAGCAAGAAATTATTTCACAATTATCTGCAGTTGGTATGTCACAACAGAATGGTGTAGTAGAAATAAGAAATATGACGCTTATGGAAATGGTTAGATCAATGATGAGTTATTTAGATTTGTCAATTTCTTTCTGGGGATGTGCAATTGAAACAGCAGCATATATTCTAAATTTAGTTCCTTCTAAGTCTGTACCTCTGACTCCTACATAACTGTGGACTGGGCGTAAGCGTAGTCTAAGACATGTTCGGATGTGGGGTTGCCCAACCCAAGTATTTAAAGGGAAAATAGATAAGTTGGAATCCAAATCAAAGTTATGTTTCTTTATTGGATATCCTAGAGGAACGAAAGGTGGTTTATTTTATAATCCTAAGGATAAGAAGATTATTATTTGCACCAATGTACATTACCTTAAGGAGGACTATATTATAAGTCATATTTTCAAAAGTCAATTAACCTTGTGTGATTTAAGATGAGAAAACATACCAGCTAGAACATTTCCAACAAAACGTGAACCTACACCATTCTTGATCGGAGCTGACATTCTATTGCCTCGTCGTAGTGGGAGAAATGTTAGTGGACCAGAAGATCAACATCTGCCCCAACAATCAGTTCCGAACATTTTACTACAACCCAAAAGTAGTAGGAGTTCTATTGGGATTGAAACAATGGCTATTGATCCAAATATCCAAGAACAAGAAGTAGGAGCCCCTGACATTTCATTGCCTGTGGGTAATGAAGGACATGTTGAGGTTCTAGACCATGACCAGGACGTGGTCCCACCAGTCATCGACTTGCTGGCCTTACAGTCGCAGCCAAATGAAGGTGTGACTGAACAGTCTGTAGTACTTCATTGTAGTAGTAGAATGAGACAATTACTGATTTGATATACACTTTTAGGAGAAGTATTTGACAGAATCTTTGAAGAAGTGAATATCGAACTAGTATGTTATGATGATGCACTACAAGATAAAGTTGCTGATAAATGGCTTATAGCTATGAAATCTGAGATGGAGTTTATGTACTCTAATTAAGTATGGAAACTTGTAGAACTACCTGAAGGGGTTAAACCTATCGGATGTAAGTGGATCTATAAGAAAAAGAGGGGTGTAGATGGTAAAGTACAAACTTATAAGGCAAGGCTTGTTGCGAAAGGGTATACTCAGAAAGAAGGGATTAATTATGAGGAAACTTTTTCATCGGTAGCCGTGTTTAAGTCTATTAGAACTCTTCCATCCATTGCAACTCATTTGGATTACGAAATTTAGAAAATGGATGTCAAAGCAGCTTTCCTACATGGACGTCTTGATGAATGCATCTATATGAAGCAACTAAAGGGTTTCATTGCTAATGGCCAAGAACATTTGCTATGTAAATTGAATAGGTCCATTTATGAACTTAAACTGACATCAAGGTCTTGGAATATTTGTTTTGACCAATTGATCAAAACTTTTGATTTTGATCAGTGTCATGATGAGTCTTGTGTGTATAAGAAGTGAAATGGCAAGAATATAATGTTTCTGGTATTATATGTGAATGATATTCTACTTATAAGAAATTGTGTAGGTATGTTGACTTCTGTCAAGGACTGACTGTCTGAGCATTTTGATATGAAGGACTTAGGAGAAGCTGCTTATATTCTTAGGATCAAGCTTATGCGATATCGAAAAAAATGATGATTGGCTTATCACAGGCACTTTATATTGATATTATTCTTGCTCGTTTCAACATACAGAATTCCAAGAAGGGTTTTCTTCCTTACAGACATGGAATCACTCTATCTAAGGATCAATGTCCTAAGACATCTAAAGAGATAGAGAGGATGAAGGTAGTTCCTTATGCTTCTGCAGTAGGAAGTCTCATATATGCAATGTTGTGTACTAGACCTGATATCTGTTTTGTTGTTGGCATGGTTAGCAGATTTCAGTCTAACCCTGGGCGATAACATTGAACTACAGTCAAACATATAATCAAGTACTTAAAAAGAACTAGAGATTATATGTTGGTTTACCAGTCAGAAGAACTTGTACCCATAGGTTTTACAGATTCAGACTTTCAGTCTAATAAGGACTCTCGAAAATCTACCTCAGGAAATGTTTTTATCCTGGGAGGTGGAGCCATAAGTTGGAGGAGTATTAAACAAACTTGTGTTGCAGACTCCACTATGGAAGCTAAATATATGGCGGCCTCTAAGGTAGCCAAGGAAGCAGTATGGCTTAGGAACTTCCTAATGGATTTGGGTGTGGTTCTAACAATTCAATCACCTATTACACTTTATTGTGACAATAGTGAGGCGGTTGCAAACTCAAAGGAGCCACGGAGCCATAAAAGACAAAACACATTGAGCAAAAGTATCACCTGATACGAGACATAGTTAAAAGGGGTGATGTCAGGGTGAAGATTGCATCAGAAAACAACCTGGTTAATCTTTTTACAAAGAGCTTACTAGCAAAGACTTTTGATAGTCACGTGGAAGGAATGGAGTTAAAATAATAGATGCATGGTTATTAGTCTAAGTGAGAGATTGATAGATATATACTATTAACCATGCAAATGTAATAGTATAGTCTTTGGATGTTTTTCATTGAACAATTATTTAATTGTATTCAATTGGAGATTTGCATAATATGAATATGTGTTAGTACATTTTGTACGCATCTAACTGGACCAAGTTGAGAATGGTTGTTTTATACTGACTATTAAAACATATTCTTGAGGACATTAGAAATAAGATTTATGTTCTTAATCTTAATTTAGTTAATATGAGCAAATATACATTATCTTGTGTTTTAATTCATTAAAGAATAAGTTTCAATTATTAGGACAATAATAGTCAGTGAATTGGGCAAAAGCAATTTGTATTTGTGAAACATTAATTAATAATGAAATCCATGTCTCGGTATAGAGAATGATGATGCACTTTAAGTAAGTTTATAAGGTTTCATTGTGTAAACCCTGTAGGTGAATCTTTAATCTGACACACGAAATAAGTTGAGCAACAATCTTAAAGATTAAAATTGTTATTTAAATAAATTGTTAGTAATTTATTTTATTTGACAAGCATTTGTAATTGTAACGCCTCAAATTAGGGGTTAGAATATTAAAGGAATTCAGTACGAATTATGAGTGTTATTTGCTTATTAACTTATTAACTATTGGCTTAAATTGTGCATAAGTATTTTGGCATGCATTCATGGCATTTTAAGTTAATTGGTTTAATGAAACTTGAAGTGATTTGGACCGTATTATTATAATTTTCGTAATTTTGTATACTTCAAACATTTTAGAAATTAATGGAGGATTAGTTTTGAGTTGCCAATTTATTTTATGAGTCATTATTTTACGACGAATTTTGGTAAATTTTCGAAGTCTTCGGAACTTTTGGGTATTTGTTGGGTAATTGTTACAACTAAGATTCAAAACAATATTTTTGGTTATTTATTACTATTTGGACCTATTAGTGTGTTTCTTACATATCGCATCCAAACCTAGATTTAAATCGACCATTATCATTATTTCCTCATCGAATGCCTCCGTTACCCATCCATCGATGGCGATAGCGGCTATTCACTCATCAACACTTCTTATTGGAGTTTTCGTTGGGAAGCTTTGACGGTTAGTTTATCATCGCGAGTTACATCTTTGTTTTGTTTTGTTTAGATTTATCATGTTTGAAGCTTAGGATCGTCGATAGGTTAGAATTGCTAAATAGGTTAGTTGTAAAGTGAAGAAGTAAAGGAAGGTGAAAAAAAAAGAGAAAAAAAGGAAGTTTCAGAGTCGGAGGTTGAAGATGGTGAATAGTGCAGAATAGTGACTTGTGAATAGTGTCGGTGAACAGTGTCTTGCTATAGTAACCGTACGTATTTGTGAACAGTGACCGTACGTATTTATGAACAGTAACCGTATTTGTGAACAGTAGTCATACGTATTTTTTCACCCAAAAATGTATAACGGCTAGTTAACGGTACAAAAACTGCTAGTTTACAAAAATGCTCTATAAATAGATACCACTCCTCCATCATTTACTTCATCCTTTACCTCACAAGTGATTCTTGACGAAAACCAAATTTCAAATATTGTCCGCTATTTCATTTTTTTGTCCACTGCTTATTATTATGTATCTTTGTTTCATTCTTAGTGTAGAGCTAAATGATTCAGCTCGCACTCTTTTTCTCTTCTTAACATGTCCTATGATCGTTATGTTGCTTATTGGCATAGCATTTGAGAATTAATGTAATTTGTACATTTTCAGATTTAATAAAGACTTGCTTTCATTTGAATACTTGTTTGTATCGCTAATTTCCTGAAACTTCATGGATCATTTGGTACTATGAGTTGTTGATTAATCCGAAAATTTGTCATGAACATGCATCATACTTAGTTATCATACAAGAATGAAGAACAATAATAATTTGTGTCCGTGTTTCCTATTATAGAGGAAAGACCCTTTGCCAGATATTATCGGGACAATAAACACTAAGTCTGATTTAGGTAAGTAATACAGTCAATAATTTCAAGATCTGAAATATTGGTAGAAAATTTGATTATAAGTACTTGAGGTAAGTAAATTTTGGTAATGATAAATTTTGTGAGTCAACCTAGATGATGTCTAGGATTGATTTATTAGGAGTGCTATTTTCCGTACATGAATGACCAAATGATCTTGTTACATTGTAAAAGCTGTTAAGTCTAGTTGTGGGTAAATAGGCATGCTAGAAGGGTCTGCAATTGCTCTCGTTATTTGACACTTTGGTGTCTCGATATCGAGACATATGTCTCTCCTGCGATACTAATTATGATATCTCTGTATAAGTCCGTTACCCACTTCATTCATGGATTTATAGTTTGATTTGTTACGTATTCGATATCGATTGATTATTACGATTACGAAGGATCTCCGTGTTCTGCGCTTACATTTAGTATAAAAATCATTACGAAATACATTCTTTCTATTTTCTCAAATCGGTTAATATAGATTAGTTATTACTCACTAAGCTATATGCTTATACGATGGATTTGTCCGTGTAGGTTGAGCTAAGAGATTAAGGATCGGACAAGTCAACCGCAGATGGCCAAAAGAGTCTGAGTTTTGTGTTCTTGCGAAAATGTATTTTGTTTGGTTTGTTTGGGCTGTAAATATTCTTTCGATTTGTTTCTGAAATTATGAGATGTATTATATGTGTTACGTTTAGTTTTAAAAATGCTGTGTGAAACGTTTTGATTTGTTTGTCTGTCTTGGGTGGCATCCATTTATCCTCCTGAGGGTATTTGGGTGTTACATCTTTTGTATCGAGTGCTGGTTTAGGCGGTTCTGGTTTAACCAATACTTGCCTATTGTTTGCTGTTGAGTGTTTACGCTGTGTTATGGCCTAATGCGGTGTCCCATGTTTTGTCTTTAGAAATTACGATGGAAGGATCTCACGAATTTGTTGACGAAGTTGCTGAGAGTAATCAGCCGGAGCAAACACGTTCGGAAACACCAGGACCATCAAGGGTCAATCGAGGAGAAGCTGAGGTTCAACCTCCTCCTTTAGCTCAAGGAGAAGCTTTGATTAAGCTATCCCAGGATATGATGACCTTGTTGCATCGAATGACAACACCTAAGGCTCCGATTGATCAACTGAGGAAGTATGGGGCTGAAGAATTTTCGGGGACATCTCTGGAGGAATCTGAAGGGGCCGAGTTCTAGATTGAGAAGGTGAAGAGGGTAATGGATGAGATTAGTTGTCCAGCAGAGCAGATGGTTCACTGTGCTGTTTCCCTTCTTCAGGGAGCTGCTTATGAATGGTGGAAATTTGTTTTACGGAGTCCTCAGTTACCGGTGCCTCTGACTTGGGAATTCTTTTCCCAAAAATTTAGAACTAAGTATGTGACGGAAGCTTACAGAAAGGATCGGTGGAAGCAATTCCTAAATCTTAAGGAAAGGAGTTTGTCTGTTGCTGAGTATGATCGGGAGTTTAATCGGCTCAGTAAATATGCCCCTGAATCTGTACTGACTGAAGAGTTCCGATGTCATCAATTCGAGGAGGGATTGCATGATTCGATCAAGGAGCATCTGGCAGCGTTTTCTATGTTACAACACGTTACTTACCATCAGTTGGTACAGGCTGCAATAAAAGTAGAAAGACAAGAGACGATCAGGAAAGAAAGAAGTCAGAGAAGAGGCTTTAATAGAGGAGGTCAGTCTTCGGGGAAACGAAGTCGAGAAAGTAGTTCATCTGCACCGAGAGTTGCTCAGAGATCTGTGATGAGGGGAAAGCAACAAAACTTTCCTACACCGATCGCCTCTAGTAGGGGTTCCTCTGAGGGGGTCGAGGTTCTAGTGCTCCGAGTGCCCACACCGCTATTCACCATTGGAGTGTCTCTTGGAGAGCTACAGTGCATGTTTCATTGTGTGATGCAGACATATGATTGCAAATTGCCCTCTCGAGACGATCGGGGATGGCACAAGCTAGTGGAGAGGTTTCGCATGCTTGATTAGGAGCAGAGGTCGAGGAAGAGGTGGCGGATATAATCGAGCAGGGCTAATCCGAGCTCGCTTTCGAAGCTCGTGAATCGACCAATTTGTGCCTTCCTTCACTTCGAGCTTATACTGCTGAAAGCTTCGTGAGGATCGGGATGCACCGATGTCATTCTTTGGTATGATTTCTCTCTTTGGTTCTGAATTGTATGCATTAATTGATCCTAGATCTTCACATTCATATATCTGTGCTGGAGAAATGTTTGATAAGGATATACTTATAGATCAGTTAGAATGTGACATGCATGTGACTAGTCCTCTGGGTAGTAGTGTGCTGGTGAATCAGGTGATTAGGAATTGTCCAGTTATGATTCAGGGAAGTGAGTATGTAGCAGATCTGATTAAATTGCCGTTTCACGAATTTGATCTGATTCTGGGTATGGATTGGCTGTCTAATCATCAGCCAGTAATTGACTATAAGGCTAAGACATTTTTCTTGAGGAGGCCCGACCAGTCTGAGCTTGTATTTCATGGTGGTTGCACACGTGCTCTGATTAATGTAGTATCTGCTATGCAAGCTCAAAAGCTTCTAAGAAAGGGGTGTGAAGCTTATCTAGCGTTTGTACTTGATTCCCAGAAGGAAGGTGGTAAGGATAAACTTCTTGATATTCCTGTAGTGAATGAGTTTTCAGATGTTTTTCCTGAGGAACTACCTGGGCTTCCTTTAGAGAGAGAAGTGGAGTTATCTATCGAAGTTATGCCTGGTACTGCTCTGATATCTAGAGCACCGTATAGAATGGCTCCTACTGAGTTGAAGGAGTTGAAGTTACAGTTACAAGAACTTCTGGATAAGGGGTTTATTAGACCCAGTGTATCACCGTGGGGTGCACCGGTGTTGCTCGTAAAGAAGAAGGATGGTACACTGCGCATGTGCATCGATTATCGGCAGTTAAATAGGGTCACAGTGAAGAATAGATATCCACTGCCACGGATTGACGTTCTATTTGATCAGTTGAGAGATGCGGGAATGTTTTCGAAGATAGATCTGCGATCGGGGTATTATCAGTTTAGGGTAAAGGATGTGGATATACTAAAGACTGCATTTAGGACCCGTTATGGACATTACGAATTCCTAGTAATGTCGTTCGGGTTAACTAATGCTCAAAGACATTATGGATTTGATGAATAGAGTATTCAGCCTTATCTGGACCAGTTTGTTGTGGTGTTTATTGATGATATCTGGTCTATTCCAAGAATGAACATGAGCATATTGACCATCTCCGAATTGTATTCTGACCCTACGGAAAGGCGGTTGTATCGAAGTTGAGTAGATGTGATTTACGGCTTGGGAGGTATCATTCTTAGGGCATGTTGTCTCATCCAAGGAATTAGAGTTGATCCTAGTAAGATAGAGCGGTTGTTAATTGGAAGCCACCAGGAACGTGACATAGGTGAGAAGTTTTCGGGTGCAGTGGTTATTCTTGTCGGTTTGTTAAGGGGTTTTCGGTGATAGCATCCCTTTAACTAAACTATTACGGAAAGGAGTGAAGTATGAATGGTCCGATAGATGTCGAGTAGCTTTGATCGGTTGAAATGTATGCTTCTTGAAGCTCTGTATTAGTTCAACCTACTTACGGTAAGGAGTACGCTACGTATCTTGATGCATCCGGATTGGGTTAGGTTGTGTTTTGATGCGGGAAGGAAGGTAGTTGCTTATGCTTCTCGCACTAAAGACTCATGAATATAATTACCCTACTCATGATTTGGAGCTTGCGGCATGAGTGTTTGCCTTAAAATTTGGCGACACTATCCGTATGGTGAAAGGTGTAGAATTTTTACTGATCATAAGAGTCAAGTATCTCGCTTTTCGGAAGGAACTTAATTTGAGACAACGACGTTGGTTGGAATTATTTAAAGACTATGATTGTATTGTAGACTACCATCCGGGTAAGGCTAATGTTGTAGCAGATGCCTTAAGTCGAAAGACTATCTCGGCTTTATCACTGAAGCATATTGGATGGCAGTTGGGATCTGATGGAGCCTTGATGGCTCAATTGATAGCAAGGCCCACGTTGAGACAGGAGATTTGTCATGCTCAAAGAGCTGATGATAAGTTACAACAACTTATCTTGGTTACTCAGGAAGGTAAACAGACTGATTTTTCTGTGCAGGGTGATGGTGAATTGTATTATAAGGACCGGTTGTGTGTGCCAGCTAATGATGAACTGAAGAAGAAGATATTGTTTGAGGCTCATAATACAGTCTTTAGTATGCATCCGGGTGGAAACAAGATGTATCAGGATTTGAAGCAGTATTACTGGTGGTCAGGTATGAAACGGGAGGTTGTGGATTATGTAGCAAAATGTCTGACATGCCAGCAGGTTAAGGCTGAGCACTAGGTTCCATCTGGTTTGTTAAATCCTATTCCTATTCCTCAATGAAAATGGGATAACATTACCATGGACTTTGTCACTGGACTTCCTCTTACTCAAAGGAAACATGATGCAATATGAGTTATTGTGGATAAGTTCACCAAATCTGCTCATTTTCTACCTGTTCTTCCTGACTATTTATTGGATAGGCTTGCAGATTTGTATGTGAATGAGATTGTAAGACTGCATGGAGTACCATTATCGATTATTTCTGATCGTGATCCTCGATTTACTTCGAGATTCTAGAAAAGGTTACAGGAAGCATTGGGTACTCAACTTAAGTTTAATCTCGCTTTTCATCCCCGCACGGATGGACAATCGAGCGAGTTATCTGATTTTGGAAGATATGTTGAGGGGTTGTGTGTTAGAGTTTCCCGGGAGTTGGGATAACTATCTGACTTTGATGGAGTTTGCTTATAACAACAGTTATCAGACGAGCATCGGTATGGCACCTTATGAAGCGTTGTATGGTAGGAAGTATAGAACTCCGGTATGTTGGACGGAGTTAAGTGAAAACAAGATAATCGGGCCAGACATTGTGACAGATACGGAAGAAAAGATTCAGATTATTCGACAAAGATTGAAAGCTGCCAGTGATAGGCAGAAGTCTTATGTTGATTTAAAAAGGAAGGATATTGAGTTTCAAGTGGGTGATAAGGTGTTTCTAAAAGTATCACCATGGAAACACATACTTCGGTTTGGAAAAAAGGGTAAGCTCAGTCCGCGATTCATTGGGCCTTATGAAATTCTGAAGAGGGTTGGACCCGTAGCTTATCAGTTAGCTCTTCCTGGAGAATTGGCTAGACTGCATGATGTGTTTCATGTTTCTATGTTGAGGAGATACCGATCTGACGCCTCACATAAGATTTCGGTGCAAGAGATTCAGGTACAACAGGATTTGTCATATGAAGAAGGGTCAATTTTCATATTAGCCAGAGAAGTAAAACAATTGCGGAACAAGACAGTACCATTGGTAAAAGTCCTCTGGCAACATCATGGAATTGAGGAAGCAACCTGGGAACCAGAGGAAATTATGAAGGCCCAGTATTCGCAATTATTCGGATCAGGTATGAATTTCGAGGACGAAATTTCTTAAGGAGGGAAGAGTTGTAACGCCCCAAATTAGGGGTTAGAATATTAAAAGAATTTAGTACGAATTATGAGTGTTATTTGCTTATTAACTTATTAACTATTGGCTTAAATTGTGCATAAGTATTTTGGCATGCATTCATGGCATTTTTCGGGTTAATTGGTTTAATGAAACTTCGGAGTGATTTGGACCGTATTATTATAATTTTCGTAATTTTTGTATACTTCAAACATTTTTAGAAATTAATGGAGGATTAGTTTTGAGTTGCCAATTTATTTTGCGAGTCATTATTTTCTGACGGAATTTTGGTAAATTTTCGGAAGTCTTCTGGAACTTTTGGGTATTTGTTGGGTAATTGTTACAACTAAGATTCAAAACAATATTTTTGGTTATTTATTACTATTTGGACCTATTAGCTGTTTCTTACCTGTATCGCATCCAAACCTAGATTTAAATCAACCATTATCATTATTTCCTCACCGAATGCCTCCGTTACCCATCCATTAGTAGCGATAGCGAAGCTATTCACTCATCAACACCTGCTATTGGAGTTTTCGTTGGGAAGCTTTGACAGTTAGTTTATCATACGCGAGTTACATCTTTGTTTTTGTTTTTATTTAGATTTATCATGTTTGAAGCTTAGGATACTTCTGATAGGTTAGAATTGCTAAATAGGTTAGTTGTAAAGTGAAGAAGTAAAGGAAGGTGAAAAACAAAAGAGGAAAAAAGGAAGTTTCAGAGTCGGAGGTTGAAGACGGTGAATAGTGCAGAATAGTGACTTGTAAATAATTGTCGGTGAGCGATTGTCTTGCTACAAAGAACCATACGTATTTGTGAGCGATGAACTGCGTATTTGTGAGCGATGGCAAATGCGTATTTATGAACATTAGTCATACGTATTTGTGAACAGTAGTCATATGTATTTTTTTCACCCAAAAATGTATAACGGCTAGGTAATAACGACTAGTTAACGGTACAAAAACGGCTAGTTTACAAAAATGATCTATAAATAGATACCACTCCTCCATCATTTACTTCATCCGTTACCTCACAAGTGATTCTTGACGAAAACCAAATTTCAAATGTTGTCCGCTATTTCATTTTTTTGTCCACTGCTTATTATTATGTATCTTTGTTTCATTCTTAGTGTAGAGCTAAATGATTCAGCTCGCACTCTTTTTCTCTTCTTAACATGTCCTATGATCGTTATGTTGCTTATTGGCATAGCATTTGAGAATTAATGTAATTTGTACATTTTCGGATTTAATAAAGACTTGCTTTCATTTGAATACTTGCTGTATCGCTAATTTCCTGAAACTTCATGGATCATTCGGTACTATGAGTTGTTGATTAATCCGAAAATTTGTCATGAACATGCATCATACTTAGTTATCATACTGATAATGAAGCCTGATAATAATTTGTGTCCGTGTTCCTATTATAGAGAAAAGACCACGCCGGATATTGTCGGGACAATAAACACTAAGTGTGATTTAGGTAAATGTCTGGTCGATAATTTCATCTGAAATATAGGTAGAAAATTTCGATTAAGTACTTGAGGTAAGTAAATTTTGGTAATGATAAATTTTGTGAGTCAACCTAGATGATGTCTAGGATTGATTTATTAGGAGTGCTATTTTCCGCACATGAATGACTGAAATGATCTTGTTACTGTTGTAAATCATTAAGTCTAGTTGTGGGTAAATAGGCATGCCTAGAAGAGTCTGCAGAATCGCTCTCGTTATTTGACACTTTGGTGTCTCGATATCGAGACATATGTCTCTCCTGCGATACTAATTATGGTATCTCTGTATAAGTCCGTTACCCACTACATTCATGGATTTATAGTTTGATTTGTTACGTATTCGATATCGATTGATTATTACGATTACGAAAGATCTTACGTATTCTGCCGCTCATTTAGTATAAAATCATTACGAAATGCATTCTTTCATTTTTTTCAAATCGGTTAATATAGATTAGTTATTACTCACTAAGCTATATTAGCTTACATGGATTTGCCCGTGTAGGTTCGAGCTAAGAGATTAAGGATGAGACAAGTCAACCGCAGATGGCCAAAAGAGTCTGAGTTTTGTGTTGCGAAAATGTATTTTGTTTGGTTTGTTTGGGCTGTAAATATTCTTTCGATTTGTTTCAAATTATGAGATGTATTATATGTGTGTTACGTTTAGTTTTTAAAAATGCCTTTGTGAAACGTTTTGATTTGTTTGTCCTGTCTTGGGTGGCATCCATTTATCCTCCTAGGGGGTATTTGGGTGTTATAGTAATCTTAACATGGGAAACATAATTTATTATGTTGTGAAAAGCTAAAATTAATAAGGAGTTCAATCATAAATTTTTAGTGAAATAATTTATGATTAATTATAATAAGAATATACTGGTCTTGTATAGATTCTTATTATAATTTTAGTCTTATTAATTTTTCCCTGTGGTCCATATCGTGTCTTAATTGTTTGGACCACACATGTGTTATTGTAATTTAAATAAACAATGATTATTTTAATTAAAAATTTTATTTATTAACATTTTAAATTAAATAGAAAAATATGTTGATTTGAATTACAAACTGCATATAAAGGAAAAAAATCGTATAATCTTATTGGTAACTTCTTATGCGAAAAGGAGAGGTTTTTTTCGATATATATATATAAGCTTTTCTTCCTATAGAAAAGAAGTGATGATTATTTGGAAAATATAGAGAGAAAACAAAAACTCTCTGAAAAACACATGATCTATTCTTTCTGCCCAACCAAAAACAAGGATTACAAAAACAATTGAAGTTATACAACAGAAGGCTCTAAGGATAAAAAGATTTGCGAAAATAATTTTTTATGGAAAGAAGATCAATTAACGACTCCGTGCTTCAACATAATTGTCTTGTTTCGATTCTTGTTATTGGTTTACCTGTATATATATTTCTGATCCTGGCTTGCTTTCGCTATAAATACTGTTGATTTCATCACATGCAACTAAATTTTATAACCCCAAATATTTGAAGATTTTTAAAGGATCTTCTATGATCACTTGAAGCGCCCTAAAGATAAACTCATAATATTTGTTCTTGAATATGTACTCAACTTTACATATCATCCCAACTTAGAGTGCTAGTTCCATGATAGGAATTTGGAGACTCATCATGAAATCTGTTTAATAATGAAGTTGGCAAGTTGTCACTAATCAACATGTAACCTTTTTGTTAAAAGCCAAAACTCGATTTCTTTGTAAAGTCTCTTTGGTACTTTGCGGTTTTGGCTTGGAATCAACCACAATAAAGATGACAACGACATTTTATAAAAGGAACTTAATAAAATATGACATTCCATGCATTGCTTAGGGAAAAAGGTACAGTTCAAGCACAATACCCTCTAATCTATAGATACTGACTTATTTCCAAGATTAGAAAATAAAAATGATGAAATTCACTTTATTGGGTCATTTCACTGATTGAATTTTGCGAAAGAAAGAATGTAGAATTCATGAATTATAATTCTTTATGTTTAAACTAAAGATAGAAAGATAAAAGCTAAACATATTGTAATAAAAAGTTAAAAAGAGTCAAACACCTCATCAATAAGGTTGGGATAATGATAAATTATTCATCCCAACCTCTATCCTAATTGGATAATTAGCTAATCTTCCTGTTTATGAATCCACAAACGAAGTTAAAGGGAAAGTAAAAAGGGGATAATCTTGCTGTTCACCTTCAAAAGGAAAAGAAGAAAGCGTTAGTTAGGTCACATACGTTCTGTAGCGGACATATCTCATACACAGAATCAAATTCCATTCATATTCCCCTTAAAATAAGTTTCTGATATCAACCCTGATCTATATGCATCTGTAATGTCCCCACCGTCCTAGAATCTAATATTCATTTTCAAATATATTTTATTTTCCCTCAAATATATAAAAGACCTTATGTAAGTGTCAGCAGACAAGAAGCATTACTAGTTCTGAGATAAATATATATGTGGCCAAGATGAAGATGACAGAAGATGGTGGATGGAGAGAAGAGGATTGCCAATAACAACATTATCAAATTAAAAAGAATATATCTTTAGTTAAAGGATCTCCAAAAGGCATGGTCTCGAATTTAGTCCCAACCAGCCTCTCCAGAGGGACCAAATAGTGTCTAAAAGCATGATGTGCTCGTAGATGTTAAATGCAAGACTTTAAAAAGAGAATTCCTCGTGTAAATAACCTTGTAATGATAGTGTCGCATTTTGTACCGTTTTCAGTTGACTTGATGAGGATATGTGTTGATAGGTTTTTGTTAAGTTACATGTAATTTATGCTGAACTATGTTCTAAGTGGCTTGGAGTGGGAACAGAGCTAAGGTTTTGGGAGATGTCAAGTTTTTACCCTGTAGAAAGGTTTTTAATTAGTATAAGAAAAAGAGTTCTGAATTGGGTTCTTAGTGTAGTTTAGAGTGCTTTCTTTTAAAGGGGAATCAAGTTTTAGGGTTCGACTTTAAATTAAACTAAGGGTAAGAGTTCGATATTCAGTGATCATATCAAAAACTAACAAATTTTCCTAAACTAAACAAGTTAGTCCTAACGTCAGCTTAATGTAAATTTAGTTATTTGGTATTATTTAAGGATGTAATAAAGTTTTGCGTTATAGATTGTAGTATTATAAGTTTGAATTTCAATTTATAATGATTATTTCGTCTACAATTATAGTGAAAATTACAATTTATAACTTAAAACTTTGGCAATACCTACTTATAATTATGTTTACTGCATATTTCAAACCACATGGTGTCTAAACTTAACCTACTAACACTAACCAACGGATTGACAATTTCATTAAGACCTCACTCATGAGCTCTCATTTCAACCATGGAGGACATGTCAAGCTGAATAGCTCGCGACAAGAAAGTGCCTGGGTGACAAGCTTCGAAGGACAGCTCATAGACGCATATAATATACGTTGAATTGTCCAATATGAAAGCTGCTATGTGGAAGCATAGCACGATGTGTTTCTCCACTAACTTCAACCACATTAGTTACGTTAATCGCATCTCAAACATGATAAACAAATCATACCAATTAACGTTATCTAGATTCGAGATTCCACTAGCTATCATCTCCATCATCATTATTGGCGTGTTATGTGATCTTAATTGAATGTCACCAAATTAATGTTCCTTTTTTGTCGTTTGCTTTGGTAATAATTTGTCTTGTGATCGTGAAAGGGAACAAATTATTCACAGAGAGGACTGATCGGTGGTTGAAAAGGCTTTGATATAAATATAAATGGTGAGATGTGCCAATACATTTCTCTTTTATTAATAATCACTGGACTTGAATACTTCATAGTTTTAAAACATAAGTAGCTGAATTTTTTGGGTTACAATATTAACTGATCGAGTGAAAATTGCTTGACTAAGTAGAAATCAGTAGAATCTAAAGTTCTCTTTCAGAAAACTAAAAAGAAAAGAAGATAACCATTGAACTCATATATTGTCTGATATAAATATCTTTGACATTTGTCTTATTACAAGAATTGAATTTGAAACATTTAAAATTGATTTAACGAAATACGGTAGGGTTAATTAAAAAATCTAAAACTTTACTCAATTTTACAATTATATCGTGAACTTGAAAAAAATGTTAATTTAATACTCAAACTTTTAATTTTTTTCAATTCTAACCTAACGTTAGTAGTTTTGTTAACATTGCTGATATGACTTGTCACATAAGAAAGAAACTCTAAAAAGACTTACACACATCAGACTTAATTAGGTTTAACTAAACTATATCATTTTTTGATTGAAGTATCTAAATTAAACTCGTTTTCTAAATCGTTGTAAATTGAAAAGCATAGAAAGAAAAAAGGGCTTAGGGTGGCAAATTGTGAAGTTATTCAAATTGTTACAAATTGTGTTGTCATCTCGTACCGGTATGATAGAGTTTGATTCAGGAATTTAATCACAAAATAACTAAATTTAGTTAAACTTAATTAATTAGTCTGATATGTATAAGTGTTTAGGAATTCTATCTTATATGTGACAAATCACGTCAACAATATTTACAAAAATATTAACGTTAGGTTAGAATTAAAAATATAAATATGATTCAGAGTCGAAGAAATTATGATTTAGTTTAGGCGGATCTTATTTTGCTAACTTTCTATAATCAATATGCATTCTCAACCTTAGTGGAAGTCTGCAAAGCATGTGCTTGAATATGCCAATTTCACAATTTTATACCTCTTACTTATTTCGTTTCGCAAGAAGAAACAGCTCAATCAACATATCAGCGCTCAAGGTTCTCTGCTTTCCTGATATTTTGATTACTGAATTTATAATAAAAATGAACAAACAAAAAGCTAATTAGTAACGGAACCCGAAGAAGGGTGAAGGTCTGGTCAATCGAAGATTGCCTTCATGACCATGAAGTTACATCTTCTAAGCACATATCAGTTCTTTTTAACAAGGAATTGTGAATATATCATAACTGTGATCAGAACATAATAAACTTTAGTGGTCATATGTTTATAGAATTATGCTTATATTTTAAGAACTTGCAATTGCTTTTCTATATCCGGGTTTTGTTGCTGAAGCAGATTACGTCTCAGCTATGAACTTCCAACAGTGGGGCAAGTCAACACCAGCCACAGTCGACTCCACCATGGCTCGGCCTTTTTCAGCAACCCCAATGGACCCACTCCTCATATGACTTCACCACCTCTCACCGGCAACGCGTGCTTCCATGTCACTCTCCTGACCTCTCTATCCCTGGTCTTCATAATTCTAAACTCTCTAGCGACATCCATCCATTATTTTAGATTCTTTGAAACTCTGGAGAGAAAGTGATCGAAGATAGACATTTGTGCAAGTTTTTATCTACACATAATGCCCTACCTTCCATGTGAATGTGATCATTTTTCTCGATCAGCACGAGCAGACATGAATTTTATTTATTTATTTAGTTATTTATCCTTCATTAGCCTTTTTTATGCTTGCAACTTAACAATGACAAATAGTTCCAGCTCAGTCTTTCTCGACACATCATGAGACCTATACATGTAATGGAAATATAATATCCCTCAAATATGAGACAGGATCTTCTGTCTAATATTATGGTGTCTTATTCTGTCTTATAAATCTTAATCATTTATTTATGCGGGCGCATAAATAAATGATCCACATAAATAAATGACTGAGATTCATGAGATAAAATAAAACACTATAAAATTGGATATAAGATCCGAGCTCCTTAATATGAGACTCACATAAATAAATGATTAAGATTCATAAGATATAATAAGACACTATAAAATTGGACATAAGATCCAGACTCCTCAAATGCATACCCTTAAAACAGACACTATTGTTCTCTCCCTGTCATAAATAGGTTAGTAGCGTACTGTTGTGTAAGTACATTTAATGTGCACCGTATCTTTTCTTAGATAAGCTCTATTTTGCTTGTCTAGCTAGACCAATTTGTTGTTTTTGTTGTTTTTATACTCTAGCTCTGATAGAATTTCCTAACTCCCTATTCACATGCCCAATTAAAAGGCTACAACCATTGTGTTGGGTCTTCTTTTGTGTGCTTGACAATTAAAAAGTCTACCGATTCATACTCATCTTATACATATTTATAAGGTATAGAAGAAGTCTCTTTGAAGTATTTCTTTAGACTATATATAACAATTCATACATTAGATCATCGTCATCATCATACCCCGAAGTTCCACAGTGAAGTAGGGTCTAGAGAGGTCTGATGGTACGTAACCTTATTCTTACATAATAGAGAGGTTGTTTTCAGTAGACTCTCGTGTAGATGTATTCAACAAATTATTTTAAGATTAATGGATATAATTTACTTAAATGTTAAATTAATTATTTGATAAGTTAATAATTTAAAATTACGCAATAGATTTAGTCAATTATTTGATAAATAAATAATTTCAAATTAAGTGATAAATTTACTTAAAATTTAATTGTGAACTCTTAAACTGATCCATATACATGAAATTCTGTAAAATTCATTAGTCTCAAACTCAGTAAGTTAAACATTTGAAAGACTTGGAACTTAACCTCCTATCATCGGAGATCCCATTTCTAAATTTTTGCTTGTATCCTTGCGCAGAAGGCTCTTGATCCTCGACACTTTGCTTATCAGAATATTTCTGTAGTATTGCATTCTAGATCCCGTGGCCAGTCTTTGAATTTTTGGAGTGTTTTGTGAGGTACCCACGTAATGTACGGTGAAGATCTAATTGTCGGCGGGGCCAGTTCATGCCACCTTCATAAGCTCCCCTGATATTTAATTACAATACATAATATTTGTATAGATAATCGAGACAACTAGTTATTGGAGATATAGAATGCTTCTTGCATGTGATTCACCTTACAGCAGGCTGAACTGTTCTTTTTGATGATTGTCAGAAGCATTGTAGGGCCTTGTGATCCTAAACAATTGTAAGCATTAAACTAATGTTTAATAGTTGTGTCTAGGAGAGTTACTGTTATAGTTTTCTCCAAAATTCTTTTATCTGCCTGCATTGCTGGACTTGTCTGGGGCATCTCTTCCACAAAACTTGAATGATATTGGCCAATGCACTGGGATTTGTTTGGCATGCCTCAAACTCCAGACGCAACCTTTCTTTGGTTTCTGTGATCATATGTATGTGTCAGAGAGAAAGAGAAACAGATAAAGAATCTCAAATTCTTCTTCATCTATATTTTATTCCTTCTTTTGCAGTATATACTGACTGAGAATGTGAAAAGCAAAGGCCTTTCATTAGGGAACAAGCTGTTGCTGGTTGAAGATTTGGTGCAACCAGTAGTAGTACTGTTGGCCTTTTTCCGGAAAGGATTCTATTCTCTTCTGCTTCTTCTCCACATTCAAAGCATAAGTTTTTGATTCTATTCAAACTGTTACAGGTGATCAATCTTTCATCTTTTTCTTGCATTCACTTTTCCGTGAATTCTGTGTTCTGAAACTTAGAATCTTTGGAAGAAAAGATATGATAAGTTCAGCATGTCATTTCCATGGTATTGTCCATTTTCATGTTTTTGCCTTTATGGCTTAGCGCTCTCCGAACTGATCTCAACCAAGAACTTGTTCCATGCACTCCTCTATTGTTTACTTACTAATTGTTGATGAGTTTCTTCATTTGTCTGATTGCGTGCTCCTTGTAGAAGAAAAGGATTTAGGGCCATATGATTACAAGCAAAGAATAGAACCTTGCTTCTTTTCTTCATGGTCAGGGACTAGGGATCTCCTGTGTCTTTAAACTGCATTTAGTGTTGAGGTTTCATATAATTTGCCACTGAAGGTTTAATATGGCAAGAGTAAGGAATTGATACGATACAACGTTGATTTTTTGTATTGGAAGAAGATTTTGTGCCCGGAATTAAGATTGTGGCCCAGGAAGAGAAGATGAAAAAAAAAAGGGAAGTTGACAGACAGACAAATTATACAAAGTTGTTGAATGATGTTACAGATGCATAATTGTTCAATATTGCTTTCCTTTCAGTCCTTTTTGTACCTAGAACTCCTTATCATCGATAGAAGAGACCTCGTTGGTGTTTACCGTTTTATACTCGTTGTACAGGAGAACAGCGAGTTGCAGAGAAATCTTCAATCTTTAAATTTGATCCTGATGAATTCCTGAGCACATGGAAGTCTATTACCAGTTACAATAAATATCTGGTTCTATAGTGGTTGGTTTAACGGCAGTTTCTATGGAGAAACTTCTCAAGCCTTGCGACAAGGAATACATGAGAATGGCCATGTTGAAGCACGAAGAAACGTTTAGAGAGCAGGTAACTCTTCCCTATCTCTTGTGTATTAGGATTTTCAAACCGAATTGGCAATTTCTTAGCCTGAAAATTCTGTTGCAGGTAAACGAACTTCACCGTTTATATCAAGTACAGAAGACTCTGATGAGAAGAAGTGAAAGTTATTATAGGCCTGATTCGAGGAGTGAAGAAACATGGAAATCGAAGAAAGGCATCAGCTTCAATCATACTATTAACGCTCATGATATGCAGCAAAAGTCGATGGTGACATTTGACTTGGAGAGACCTGCAGAGGAGTATGTTGCGGAATCAAATGGCTACAGACTTTTAGACCCCATAAATGAGAGTGAGATCAGGCTAACACTAGGGCCAACGAGTTACAGTCGGGGAAAGAAACCTGAGACACCTCGGACTTCAGATTCAGGGCAAAGCTTTTGTTCATCTTCCACAGGATCAAGCCACATCAACAGGACAATTCAAGGAAACCGTCAAACAACGTATTCAACTAGAGAAGAAACCGTTCAGATTCCTGAAATAGGCTTGGAGTGCCAAGGTGGGAGCAAAAACAGTGTTGAAGAACGATTTACACAGGAGAGACTGAAACAGCCTCCTTGGCTTTTCCAAGTTTTGAGTCTCAACATGACTTGAAAATATCTGCCTTACTCTAATGTGATGAGGACTTTTTGGACTTGTTCCCATCCACTAGTTCCGTAATTGATGTTCGGATCTTTTTCTTTTTTCCTGCTTAGTTACTTGTTTGATGCGTGTCTTGTGTAAAGATAACCTTTATCCAAAAGGGTATGATTCGTGGCCCCATTGCTTGAAAGCCAATTACAATCTAATCAGTAAATGGGAATGCTCGACTTGCATCTTTTATGAACTTTCTTAACGTACTTAATCATCTAAATATAATACTGACATGCTTTCAAATCATCAGCTAAATATTCACAATTTTCTAAAACTTGCCAGCATCTATAGTCCTCAACCGAACTAGAGTACTAACCCACTGAAAGCTTTGTTCATTGAAAGAGCCAAAGGTTCAATCTTGAACAAGTATGATGATAGATGAACTAAGCATTTAACATCAAGCTAATAACTTCATATATTATTTCGTTCGCAAAAGTAGAACAGACGCGGTTGTATCCGGCATGATCACTTTTACTTCTATCAGTAGAAAGTCCTTATATTCTTGAACAAGATAGCAATTTCAACTTTATGAAAATTGTAATTGGGTTAGAACTTTGAAACCATTTATTTAGTTTGTATCACATTTTCTCTGATATCAATACGGATCTTTATATACTTCTGCACAGTGTACGTTCCCTGGATTTAAGTAGATCCTACAAAGCCACTTTTACTGTGTTATTAACTGGTATGTCTTACTGGAAGTGCACCGAAATATTAACTTGTGAAACAGGAGCAGCAAAATGGAATATAAGTCAGTGAGGGCCGACAGATACCTAACGCTTCTTTTTAGATGCACGAGAGACATGGCTGCCTTTATAGACCAAAAGAGTCCAGAGGGACCTTTAAAAATAACCATTTTAGCTTTTTTAAAGAACAGTCTGTGGCTGATAACTTCCGCTGTCCAATAGAAGTAGCAGGTGTCGATGTGTTTGTCGGCTGTGGCACCATGTTGGATTCCAGGCCTATTGAGTAAGAGCAGGGTCGTTCTTATCATTTTATAAGTACTGGGTGAAATAAAAAAAAGGGTCCTAATAAATTGACAATATATTTTACATATTTTATAAAACATAAATAATTCAATTTATAAGTTTACATAATCAATTAAATATTAAATTATCATAACATTAACAAATACACTAACAAATATGAGAGGATCATAATTTATGAAAAAAATTTCTCCGCGCATTTTTAAATGCAAAATTATTTATAATATTATTAAGATCAATATTATCTAACATTTGTTAGACAACATAATATAAACTAATATATCACAAAGATATATAAATAGTATTATATCTGTGATGAGAAAAAATAAATAGCAAAATTTAATATCTAATATTAAAATAAAAACAAAGAGCAAAAATATATTAAAAATCGAAACTTTACCTTTAAATTATACTCAGAATACAAAAGACAAAATTGTAAAAAATTTCTGCTAATTTTTAGTTGGAGTACTTTAAATACATATATTGATGAAAATAAAAAATTAGAAGATAAAAGTACACTTAAATATTTCAAGACTATTTATAAGTATAAAATGTTAACTTATAACGTTAAATAAACTTGCTTAACGTAACTTATAACGTCAAAAATTATCAATGATAAAATTATTTATTACTACCTCTACTTGCAACTTATGGAACATGTAATCTTAGAACTTGCAAACTTAGAGTACTTACTCCTGCAATCTTAAAACTTGCCTAATATTTACTCTTCAAAATATTACCAATATTAAATTAATTTTGAATGAATTACTTATATATTAAAGGAGTTAAAACACCAAAAGATGAGGTTAGGCCCCTTTCCATCGTAGGCCCTGGGCAAGCGGCACTGAGTAAGAGTGATATGTGCCTAGTTAGCCTTACAGGGGTATGGATCCACCATAGGCACCCATGCATGAAAGTTCAGAAACTACATACCTCCTACTCACGGATTACCAAGAATAAAGCGTTACTGCTAGCTGGCCGGCCCATTGATTATTCTTAAGACACTTTGGTGTTCATGATTCAAAAGTAGGAAAAATATAAAATTTGCTTGAGTAGGGATTCTTGTCATCGGAAATCAATATGGAAGCAGTCTTCATCGGGTAATTCTTGTAGCATTGGACTAGTTACCATTAACTGGAGTCAATCTGATGGGTGAGACCCTAAAACTATTCAAGTTCTCTAATTCATCAATCTCTGGATCAGACATCACATAGAATATGTAATGAGACTATTATATACAGTGATATCTTACAAGAGGAGGAGATATAGAGAGGTATATATGAATTTGAAACAGACAACAGCTGATGTGAAAGGATGAATTGTTCAGAAAGAACCTCCCAAATTTCAGAAATATACCTATTTATCAGGATATGGAATGCCTCCGATCCTTGCTTGGCCTTGTTTTGGTTTTGGAATTGGAGGGTGTGACTCCATCAGCACGTACGAAAGGATAAAGCTTACCAAGCTTTTTCGAGACTGAGTTTATGAATGATTTTCGAGGCAAAGGGGGTTTATCAGAAGCTGACATTGGGCTGCCTATAGCTGATCTATTTGTATATCTTTCAATTTCTCTCAACTTCATCTTCATTTTGACTAGTTCCATTTTCAGGTCTTGGTTCTCTCTTTTCAAGCTTGAAAGTTCATCAGAAACTGTGTCATTGGGACATAAGCTGAGTTTAGAAGGAAGAACAGGGGAATCTCCACCCATGAAACCACCATTTCTAGGATCTCTAAGGCGATGTTGCTCGTAATAAAGCACTTGAACAACAGTTTGAACAGGAAGGCGATCATTTTGAGCAGCATGAGCACAGGCCTCTCGAGATAGTTTTTGGCAATCCATTAAACTGCAGACTTTCTTCCTCTCCAAATCGGTTAAAGCAGCATGAGCCTATTGATCAAAATGCGAACTTATGATAAGGAAATCCAAAAAAAGAACAATCGTGATTATCGCTATATAGGTTACTACTCTTGGTTTTCCATTAACTATCCTAAAGCTTGAAAAAGCTGCTTTAACAGATTCTGGTTTAAAGGATTCATCATAGCAACACTCGATGAATTTCAATATTCTAATAGAACATACTGCGAGATTTGAACTACATAAGAAGTTAATGAGGAAGAGTGCACCTTGAGGTAGATATCTACGGCTCTGTACATTCCATCATCTGTTACCCTTGATTGTTCTGGTACAAGTTCAGCAAGACCAATGAATTTTGCAACAGATAAGTTACGATCAGAAGCTATTTCAGCTAGGTAGTTTTCCATCAACTTCCCAATTCGTTCCATATCACTAGGCAACGGTGAAACAAACTCATCATCTGTTTGATACCCATATTGGCTCCCTTCTGATTCATATTGAAGGTAATTAATCATTATGCTTTGAACTGTGTCTACATCAAACAATGTATCTCCTGTGAATGAATATGAAGGGATCAACAGATCGTCCAGGAAAGCTTGTCCTAATTGTAAGGCCATTCTCTTCTCCAGATCAAGCCGGCAAGCAACCGTTGTCTCCAGGAATATTGAAGCTCGGAGTAGCATGGAAAGGAAACTAACAGACAATGCATTCCTCTCTCTTGGAAGAAGACCGACTATTGTCTCTAAGACAACTCTCTTCTCATGTTCTTTATGTAGTTCAATCTTGTTCCTTCCCTTACCAAGTGTTTCCTGTTCCAGAAAGAAAGATTATGAACACGTTAACCATATGAGACAGAATCGTCAAACCAAGTATTTCAGATTGATATCTCACCAAACCTCGTAGAGCTTTCTGTGCATAGAGCATTAAAATAGGTCCAAGGTCATATTGTTTAAACCCTCTTGCCATCATAGCTGTCAGAACTCTTTGGAAGATATCAATCCTGAGAACTGTCAAGTCTTCAGCCCACCAATCAACAACTGTCTTTGGCTGACAAACCATCGAAGAAATTACGCCCTCAATTCCACTATCTGACCTACCTGTTGTAGAGAATTGGCTTTCTTCGCAGGCTATAAAGGCAACTGCATCTATGCATCTGCTTATCAATTTTACTTTCTCAGCCAGAGGAAGGAGGTTTTCTGATAGATGCAAGATGGAAACTGCACCAGCAAGGCTCTTAAGTGCAACTTCATTCAAATATGCTTCACATCTTGCGACTAAATTCCCAACTGCGTAGTCCTCTGTCATCTCTAGAAACTCTGCCACACATCGAAGCATGGCAACGTTTTCTATACTCATTTCGAAGTTGATTCCATAGCAGAACTTGGCTGCAAGTTCAAATGCCTCTGCTCCACCAGGGATATTTGGAATTTGGATCTCAGAGAGATCAGCATCACTAGATTCTGATACCACTTTCCTTATGTATCCACACTTTGAGACCAGTGGGAACTTCAAACCAAGCAGAAGCAGAATTAACAAGTCATCAAACACAAACTACTATGAGACTAAGATTCTCCAAAAACTGTACTATTGCTCCTTGATGGAAGTTGGGAATACAAACTAAAAGACAACTCACAATTTACTACAATAATTATATTGCTATTTGTTCTTCAAGTTCATTGTGGTTAATTAAAACAGGAAACAGTAGTCAGGATTGACTTGCACCTTATGCAATTTAAAAGAAGCTCCTCCAGCATGAACTGTGACGTCGCTGGGTATTTCCTGGGAGACAATCCTGTAAAAGTTCACGATTGGACATCTGTTATTTAAGTAACAAAAACAGATAGCATAAATAACAAGAACCTGCAACTCTTTATGAAGAAAATGATAAAATAGAAAAGATAGGTATCGAACCATTCGCTATTTCTCTTCATGGAAGAGGACAGAAGCTCCGTCTTTTTGGCGGCCATGTTACTAGTACTTGTGGGCACAGGTCCTTTGTGACCAAGTTGTACCACTGCAGATAATAGAGGGATGTCTAAATGATCATCTCTCAATCAGGGACTCGATGACAAGCCAAAGCAGAGAGAAATTCAGATGGAGCTGGGTGTGGTGAATGAGCATATCTATCTACTACCCAATGCTTCGTTGGAAATTATATTGAGCAATAATAAGAGCTCAAGCTTTCGTTTCTCTAACACCATTAATGTTTTGTTACAGTATAGAATCCATTTTCAGCCTCAGAAACAACAATGAGCACTTGGTAAACTTCCAATGTCAGGCCTATTGTCTCTTCCAATATTATCCACCTGGAAACTATTCATGTCCACAAAAGTACCCATCTTTATTTCCTGTTGTCTTATATGGAAAAAGGACTAGGCTTAGTAGGATGAAGACAAAGGTGGAGAGGAAAAGTTAAAGTTGTGGACTAATAAAAAGGGTATGCCTCATTCCCAATCCTCATATTTCAAGCCTAGCGATTTATGCTTGCCGTTTTGGCACTAAGATATAAACAGAACCTATCAGATTGCAGTTAGTAGATGGCATGACCCCTCCACAATGCCAAGTACTTGTGTTTTTTTCTTTTAAATAATGAATATCAAATCTTTAGAGGTGGTCCAAGAATTCACGAGACTAACAATTAATTAGAACCAACTCATAGTTTATTTTTTTATAAAAATCTTTTAGACACTTAAATATTATAATGATAAATTGATATACGTAAATATTATAATGAGGAATTGAGATTCGTACTATCAATTTAATTAAATTCTTTACTTAATTTACTAAATAATATATTAAGTTCATAAATTTTTAATCAATTTTGTTAATTTACTAAATAATATATCCTGATCATAAAATTTATAAACTATACATTATCAAAGATTTATTCAATGCATGATGAAAATCTAATAATTGCAAATTCAAGAGTAATATGCCTTCTTTTCTTGTAGCTTACCCTGGGTTCCCTATTAAGAACCCATTTTCTTTTTGTTCTTTCATGAGGTGTTAAAGCGATCTTAATTATGGGAAGATCACCTTTAAAATTATCCACACTCAATTACTCTACTCTTTCGGTAGGGTAGATCCATTGCGGGAGGTAAAGCTCTAGCTCCAAGTTTTAAACTGCTGCATACATGAGGGATGTTCGAACCCGCGAACTCACTTAAACCAGAAAAGCCCCTTACCAACTCACCTACGTCTTGAAGTTTAAGAACCCAAATTTTTGCATTCAACTATTACATTCCAAAGTAAGAAGGAAAGGGAACACACTTTCCTTCGATCGGGTAAAAATAAGATATGTTGAAGTCATAACATGCCATCATTAGCACTTGCATGATAATTTTTTTTTCTTGTGACACATGGTTGAATATTTTGGTATCAATCCATTGTCAAATAGTGCCCAGAGTTTTCTACCTCATCTTCTCTTTTCTCTATCTGACATCTTCTCAAATTTTAAAAGAAAAACATTCTTCACACATTTGTCCATATCAATAAGATCGAAGAGATCTTTGCAATACAGAAAGTCCTCCATCATGAGCCTCCAAATAGAGAAGTTTGTTAACGTCAACTTGACCATAAAGTTGTTTCCTACCTTGGTATAGTTCCTTACATTATTTAAAATAATAACGTACTATAAAACATTATAGTTTTTGGGCATGCAAAAGGAGCTAAAGTCTTATAAAAATCTAAATATGTATTTAAGTAGCTTTTCTTAATTACAATGATAATAGAGAAGAAAACTGTAACATTTAAGTAAGTGCTCACTATAGATAATCTTGTAGGATTCTTTCAATAAACTATTGTCCCAATAGCAACATCATCATCATATGGTGATATTCTATAAGATGCTTAAATGATTGTCTTAGTGCAAGTATGAGATTATTGATTTATGCTCTATAGCCAATCGGTTGTTATAGTTTGCTAACATAACTATTTAAAATATTCTTTATCTAATGCATATTCAGATGCATATCATAAAATCCATAAGAGAAATGTACATTACAAATGAAATTATATTGGTATCATAATTATGATATTCATATTACAATTTTGTACTATCCCTAAATTGTTCTTATTCATTGTTTTATTAAAATTGGGTATTAATAAAAAAAAAAAAAAACGTTATGTTTTCCTTATAAAAGAACCAGTCGATATTGTAGACTAAAGTATGGACATATTTAAAAATATATACGGATACTTATTAATAGGGGTGTTAATGGGTCGAGCCGGGTTAGGGACTGGTTGGCCCAACCCTATATTTTTTTAAAATCCAGTTGAGCCACCAACTTGGCCGAGCCGATCCATGCTCAGTCCTACCTCGACTCATAACTTGGTAGAGTCGAACAACTTTGCCCTATGATGCCTGATCAACCGGGCCACAATTGGGCCTGGCTGGACCAAAATTGGCATTCCTACTTGTTAAAGAACAAGTTCAATGAATTGACCTTATATGAAAATTCCATTTAGAACATTACTCGTAAATATATAGAGATTCTCATTGTTATAATTGTATAAATGATCTTTTGACTTGATATCTCTAAAGTATCTTGATATCTCTAAAATATCTTGATATCTCTAAAGTGTCTCATATAGGGATGGCAGTGGGTTTTCAAACCGATTAATATTTGTACTACCCGCCCCGAAAAAATAGACATGGAGGCTAAAAAATAAATTTTAAATGGATGCTGAAAAATGGATGTAGATATGGATTTGAATATGGGCCTAGTGAAGACCCGAACCGATGGATACCTATATCCTACTCGTTTTTTATTAACTCTATTTTTCTATTTTTTCTTGAATATTTATGGTTAAATATAACAAAATATCAATATTTTCTGATAAGAAACAGCTTTAAAATCTCAACTTTACTCCTCAGTCCTCACCTTTTTCATCATATTTAATTTTATTTTCTTATAGGATAATAATAATGTAAATGATATGGAGATGGAGTTTTGAATGTTGCAGAGTTCACGCAAAGAAATTTTGAAGGTTTGGATATTTCAGTCTTTGTGCCAATTCTTGATTGTGAAAAATATTTGTTGTCTTTGCACTAGACATTATGATTTTATTATTCTAATTTTATAGTTTTTTAAGACATACAAATCAAAATCTTGACTTATTATTATTAAAGTAATTTTGATTTGGGGCGTTCGCAAAAATATGTTCTTTATATTTTCTATTTAGAAGTTATATTTTTATGTGCTATACAACCCGATAGATATCCAAAAACCCGAACAATCCAATAGATTTATATATGGGTAATAAATCGTAAAAACCAATGGATATGGATATGGATATGGATACGGGTTGAGTCATAAAAAGTGGATATGGATATAGGTAGAGTAATACCCAAACTGAACTCTACCTATTGCCATCCCTAATCTCATATAAGGATTATTATGTTTTAATGATACTCATGACCTATTCTAGTCAATAATAGCTCAGTTGGTGGTCATTGGATATAACATGAACAATATGAATGTAGTTGAATAATCAATATATGATTCATCATCTTAAAGTGATTAAAGAAAATATTATATTATTTTCAATTAGTATTGACTCAAAAATCTTTGACTAAGGTGAGATAATACTTTATAAATTTTTTACAAAGCCATTAATATAATCAACTAGTAATAGTGGAGAACTAATATGATTCGGTCAAATAAAGTAGACATTAGTTCATACACTATGTCTAATTAGAATATTATGTGATGAAATAATTAAATTATACAAAAATTATGCACGAAAAGGTTACTTAAAACTACTTTAACATTTTAAATATTTAAATGATCATGATTTGTTACTAGACACTAACCTTAATCTATGAATATAAATTATTTAATTAGAAAATTAATGATAAATTAAATGAGCTTAATTTATCTATTCTTATATAATTTAGGATTATACTTTATATTTATTGTCAATATATTTAAAAACCTAATAAGTCTCATACAAAGAATAAGCTAAAGAGAGAAATTTTGTATTTTAATCAAGTTATGAGATATTTAATAAATAAGGATAAATATAAGATATTAGATCTTATTAAATCTAATTGGTATCTAATTCTAATTAAATTTTAATTGAAATTAGAATTTCAATTAAATTACTAAAAGTCTAAGCCCTATTATAAATAGGTTTAAGTTTCAAGGAGTATAACATTTTTACCTTACCATCTCTATAATAATTATATAATTCTCTCAACATATTTTATAAATAATGTTGAATCTTGAACACTTATGCAATTACAGAGGCTTGAAATGAGTGAATATTAAAATAATTTAAGAGAATTAACAAGAAAATGATCAAGCTTTGAAATATAATACGAATTATAGTTCATTTTTAATATGTTTTATACCTTAATCATTTTATAAAATTTAACGAATCTCAACTTTTAAAAAACCAATTGATAAATATTTTATTTATTCAATTACACACGTAATTGAATTCCACTTGGATTTCCTAACACTAGGTGCTCATATATGTGACCTTGCCCCTAATATTACAGCAAAATTGAACATTGAAGACGATAAAATAACTTTGAATAATAGTTCAAACATTAACAAGAAAAGTTTGCAAACATCAGAAGGTGTGTTCTTTCTCCTTGCCAATCCAAGTTCTCTCGATGTTTCATCCACATTTTAAACAATATTTAACTAGATTTTCAAACATCTCCTCGGATTCTAATGTAGTAAAAGGAAAAGATAACGATAATCTCCAGGGAGTACTAAGCATGGACAGAACAGACCAGACTTGAACTTGTTTCAAAAGATCCTTTCTCTATTATTTAAGAGTAACACTTTGTACTAGCGAAATTTTTACTGAATATTGTTGATAAAGCAAACACACGCAAAAGGAGAGTGAATTGTATATGACTTGAAAGTTTTTGCAAGTTACTACCAATTTGTATAAATAATAGGAGTCTGTTAAACTTTTAAATGAAAAGGCCTATGAAAATTTAAAATGAAAGGAACCTTTTGCAAATTGAAAAAAAAAACAATAACTATAATGCAAAAATTTAAAGATTAAGAAAATAGAGAGAAAAACAACCATTTTATACTGGTTAACCTTATAACCAAGCCTATGTCTAGTCTTTAAGTATCCAACTTAATTATTTTACTAATAATCTCCAAGTAGTAATTTGATGAGTCTCTTCAAGTTCACAAGTATATCTTTTTCAAGGTTCTTCAACCTTTTACCCTGGTAGAAGTTAATAAGCCTCTTCAATCTCTCAACAAATGAAATTAAGATTTACTCAATATGAGCTTCAATGAATACTGATCTCTCTCTTGATATAGTGTTTTCACTTTCAAAAGCATAAAGGGTATAAAGTGTAACTTTTCGAGTAAGTGTTGATGCTACTAATGTGTTTCTAAAATTTGTTGTATTTTCGATTGCAGTAGCTCTCCCTTAAATAAGAATCCCCTCCAACTAGCCCTTGCTTTAATTATAACATGGATTAACTGACTGAATCGACTTTGAATCCATTAAAGCATCTTTTTCACTATTTTTAACAAAATCTTCAAATATCTAGTTGTTGGGATAATCTTTTGACTATGTCTTAAGATCGACTATTAAATTAAGAGAACAGAAGGATCCTTCAATCATACAGAAAAGATAACAACTACTTATTCATTCCAGAATTTGTGGAACCGTTTCTAAATATGTGAATGAGGTTGTTAAGATTGTTCCTGTAAAATAGGGATTATTAAATGCTTATCTTTTATATTAAGCGAATGCCTACCTTTTATAATATTGTTTTCTTTTCTAAAATAATCCAAATAAATTAGAATTTTGAAATGTAACTAACTTGAAATATTATTAATTGTTATCATAAAATCATTAATTTAAAAGTCTTGAGCTAACAATTTCTCCTTTTTTATAGTGACAAGTAATAACAAATATATTTTTAAAAGATTCAAGTAACAGTAAAGGATTTTGAAAATAAGCTACTCTTTTATATGTAAGTCCTTACTATCAACCATGATTAGAAGGAGCCTTTTACTGAAACTTAGCATATGAATATGAAGTATCTATTAGCACATATTAGACGTGTTTCAAAAATAGAAGAGCATTTCAACAATTAGCAAAGCATATTATTTCAAAAAATTTCAACATTTCAACAACATAATCAAGTTCATCAACCAATCAACAGATTCATCAATAGAAGAAAAAAGTTAGCAATATTAAATAAAAATATAATAATATCCAAGCAAACTATAAAAAAAATATCAAAGTAAAAAATATCTATCTCTTCTACTCTCCCCTTTTGTCATTATCAAAAAGAAGGGGATGCAATTAAACAAAGTAAGGAGAATAACCATGCAATTAGCAAAGTGCACAAATAATCAAATATAAGAATCATACGCAGAATTTATTCATAGAAAAAGTTAAAAAGAGTATATTCATTATCGAAAATATTCCATGAGGAACTTACTAAGGGTTTAAAGAAGAAGCTACACATCATTCAGTTGATCCTGCATTTTGTTTTTTGGCCACTCATCTGATTCTGATTAAGTTGGATGTCCCTCAGTTGTTATTGAAGGACCTTGTTGTTTGCATCTTCAAGAGTGACTTATAACTACCTTTTCCAACATAAAACGCACAATCATGGCTGGGAGGTACATTCAGTTACCTTTCAACAAATTGTAGACAATACATTTGTCTAACAAACTACATCGTTCAACCAAACTACTTATTGGAAAATTTGAAGATATAGGTAGTGATGTAAGGCATCGTAGTAGTAAATCCAATTGTTTACACCAAGGTCTACCATCTTATGTATTTTCGGTGTGAAGACAGATAAATTCCACAATTTCTCCTAAATTTAGATCAACCACATCCCATTTATAACAAGGGAATTCTGCCTATGGGAGCTATATCTAACAAGTTTCCCAGAATTTCCTCAATAATCAAAATTTCACATTCACGCATCTAAGATATAATTACCAATTTTTCATTTATAACTTCCTTTTTCATATATGTATAAAATGAACGAACCAACTTATCACAAACAGTCTCATTCAAATTTAAGAAATTATGTCATCCAATAGTAAGAAAATAAAGGAAAACAGGAATATCAATGTCATCAAACAACACACGAGGTGGAATGCGCCCAACAATCACATTTATTTTCTTGTAGCGCATTTTATATCTTGCTTCGACTTCCATCGATTGAAACATTTTTGGAGTTGTTGAAGACTCTCTTTTTTTAAGACAAAAATCTTCCTTTTCTAGGATCTTGTGGCCTTAGGAATTTCTTCAAAGAGAGATTCTTCTCAAATGATATGATCCTCTTCCCTTTATTCAAGCATAGGTGCCTTGCCTTTAATAATTTCTTCTCACTTTCTTTTTAAGGATGCTTCTGGTTGCATTGGTTCATTGCCAGGGCTTTTTTCTTTTTTAATTAAAGGCTCTTTCACAACCTGCACTATACTTCCTCTAGTTCGTGGTCTTCTGATGGAACAAATTCATTTTCTTCTGAATCATCATCAGAGATGATCTAACATTCTTCAGATAGACTCAAAATAATGGTTGTAGGTCGAGGTGTTGATGATGGTCTAGGTGAAGAGATTATAGGAGTGGGAGTAGGCATGTGATTTGATGGTGGTGAAGGTGAAGGTGAAGATGATGGTGAAGGAGTAAACAAAGGAGAGAAATGTCTTAAAACTAGAGAAGGAGAGAGAAATCTTACCTTTCTCGTAACTCCCCCTTACTAGAAACTTTCCCTACATAAGTAGGCTTTTCTTAGCTAGATTCTTCTTCTTCTTCTTTTGACAAGCTAAGGTTTGTGTCGTTAGAAACAAAACTTTCTTCATCAGACTGAAAATCACATTGTCGTCTAGTCTTTGATTCATGGTATTCAATGGATGAATCGAAACTGATTCTTCCAGTGGTGATGATGAATGAATAATTTTATTCTTTCTCCCACATGTATGTAACTTTTCTTTTGTTTAGATTGCTTTAAAAATTGGGGCTTTTTCACATAATTGA